>CM068319.1:28676458-28881458 GCA_034766995.1 Acanthacorydalis orientalis
ATATACACAAAATTTATTGAAGAAAGCATAGTTATGTTGTGTTTACTTATGCAACTAAACTTATTTCTAAGAACAAAGAAAACAAATTTATCATGTAGGATATCTACTTTTTAAAAACAGAATATTAAAATTAATTACATTTCAAATTTTATACCTAAATATTCAGGCACCAGTGTTACATGAGTATTTTCAATTATGTTCTTATACAAAGCACATGATACATTAAAACATATACAATATAATTACCGATTATTGCACTTTTGAATTAATGTTGTACCTAGAAGAGAATGTATCGAGGAATAAGAAAGGTTTAAATAATTAACAGATTACTGAATATATTTTAATGAATATTTTATTCAATTTGTATATGAATGACTTATGATATGTGTACATAACATTTATATATGTACTTACCTTTTGTATGCAGAAACCGATTCATAAAAAAAAAATACGCTGTAGTCTACCGTGCGAAAAAACACAGTATAAAACGACAGCATAACGTTTGAATCGGACATGCAATTTTATAGTACAAATTTTTTGTATGTGAATAAAATTTTTGTTCACAAATGTCAGATTTACAATAATTAACTGAATTAAAATATAATACAGTTTATATTATTGCATTAATATGGCAAAAAAGAATATTTACAATAAATATATCCTTTAAAAACTTCTATTTGTTCAATATTATTTATATAAAGTAGTATTTGTATGCTTGCTATTTAATAATATTTAATACATACTATTTTGATTAACATTACGAAAATAAATGACAAGCGAAATTGTTTTTATATACATATTTAAACGAATTAGATGATCAATATGCACTATATTTACATAGCAAGCATACAAAGAAAACGAAACAATATCTTAAACAATTAACATAATATAAACTTATATGATAATAACGATAATAAGGCCACAATGGCTCAAGTTAAATTATTTTGTAATTTGGAAATCGTGCCATTGTATCACGGTTTTACAAGCACCTATCGAACAAAATAAGTAAGTCAAATAAATGACCACTATAAACAAAAATGAATTTATCCGCAACTCAATGCAACAACTATGTTTCATTGTATTTCCAGTTATCAAAATAGAATAAGTTACAAATTTGACAACACTCATAAACATGGCTGATTTCCAATTAAAAATTACATTGTAAATTATTTAAACAAATTAACATTAATTTCACAATAAACATTATAGTACAAATTGTCTTTCATGTAACAAAAGAAGAAATAAAAAATGTGAAATTGTCCAAACAAGTTTTTTTAAAAAATCGGGGAAAATTAAGAGTATTTCAAGGAGTGAATTTTTTGATAAAAACTAACCGCAGATAGTTTTATATAAAACACGCAATAAAAATAAAACCATGAAACAATGCAAAAGTACATTATATTAACTGATAAAAAGCACAAAAACATAACTGATAAAAATCACTCCTTGTAAGCATTTTTATATATATATATATATATATATATATATATATATATATATATATATATATATATATATATATACATATATATATATATACATTCATATATATATATATATATATATATATATATATACATACATATATATATATACATATATATATACATATATATATATATATATAAATATATATACATATATAGATATATATATATATATATATATATATATATATATATATAAATGATGGTGGATTATTAAAGTAAAACAAAATACTCTCAAATAAAACAGATAGAAGAAATTCATACAATAAGTGATAACAAACTGATTAATATACGATAAACTCCGATTTTTGTAAGGTACTATATCGTCACATGAATAATTACTATCGAATCACTAATTTTTACTATTACTCGTCCGACAATATAACTTTGTACTAGTGAAATTGGAGTTTTTGTACCAATTTATCGTTGATGTGCTCATTTTTTTTTACATCTCACTGTAAGCATACAATTAATAAAGATGATTTTTTTTAATAGAGAGCTTACAAAAATCTGAGAATATTTAAGTTATAAGAGAATAATTCTCTTTGTTAATAATTCTTTGGAATGAGTAACAGGCATTCATAATATTGAAATGAATAAAAGAAAGCAATTTCAAAATGTAATTTGTCAAAGAATTAGGAGCACGACTGGCTACAAAACATATCGAATGAATACACACTCAAGAAATGTCAATGTTTAGCCAATAATTATACCTGCAGCAATGTTCATCTTCAATAAACAAAAAATGATCTCATGTCGCAAACAACTAATCTATGAAAAACTACCTACACATCTTAAATAATAAATTAGCATACATGTATATGTACAAATTCTATCAGCCCAAATGGCACTGTTGTGAAAGTATTTTATACAATTACACTTTTACAAAATAAAATTACTATTCACAATTACAAAGTTTTCGAATTTATTGCCCACCGAATATTTAAAAATTCTGTTCTAAACAAACTCTTCGAGACTTGATTTCATCAATACAAAAATAAGGAAAGTTTTTAAAAAAATATATGGTAAGCAGGCATTATTAGAAGATTTCAAAAAATGTACTTTATTAAAAATAGAATTTCTGTAAAATTTGCAAAGAAACAAAAAATCAGCAAAATCAATTTTAAATGAAATGTCTTTTCTCATGTCTTTTTGGAACAGTTTTTTTTTTATGATTTAAATCTTTTCATATTGACCTTCATACAAATGTGAAAAAATATTTTAAAAGTGAAACGTGTTCCTATTTTTGTTACTAATCCAGAAAACATATGCAAAAGTTTCACAATAGGCACCTATGGCTCACTGGTGTTTGATTTATATTCTTTGATGAAAATTAAATCTAAAAAATATCCTAAATTTTCATTTTAGTATTTTTTTTTATTACAATCCTATAACAGTATATACATGATTACTAAACCAAAACAATAATTATAAAGTTTAATTGATTTCTTTAATATAAACAATAATTTGTTATTTTTTTCATATTTATTTCTCAATAACCAGTATTTAAATGATAACTAATATGAATTAATATAATTTTTTTTTCTTTGTACAAAATGATTATAATAAACAATCCTAACGAAAAGAGAAACAATAATATAGGATGATCAATGTTGATGTTACCTTCTCAAATCATACATAATGCGTTTATATTCTATATTTCTATATTCGTTTATTTCTATATTAATTCTTATTTATATGTAATTATAACTCATCAACATAGTTTGTTATATTTGTGATCTAGTTTATGTCATTGATCTTACCATATATAATTACAAAAATAAAACTCTTCATTCGATATTAACTAATAATACATTGCTACATCTGAACTGTATATAATAAATAAATTATTTTAAAAACTTTCAGCTCTTTAAAATAATTTTCTCATTAATCATTCGAATAAAACATAACTGTTAAGTAGGATTGTACAAACAATTCTTCAAAACATGTTAAAATAAAAATGTATACTTAAAATTGCTATCCGTGAAAGTTTAGTGCACAATTCTTAGATATTATTTCAGGGCTCTTAATTTTACCAGCTCAAAAACAAAATGAGTTTTTAAAATTACTTTTATTGATAAAAAATTTAAACTGTACAACAAATGTATTCTTTTCTTTTTCAGTATAAAACTATATATATATATATATATATATATATATATATATACATACACACATATATATATATATGTATATATATGATGTAAAAATAAAATTAGGTTTTAAAAGACTACTTACAATATAATAAACACCTGATAAATTATCTTTTAGAAGTTTGTGCATAATAATATATAAATATTTTTTTTACATACAAATATATAATTCAATACGAGTGCTCTTACAGAAATATAGTATCAAATGATTTCAAACATTCTGAAATAAAATGTCTATTTTTTACAAATTCAAACGTATTGAAAATTTTTTATATAAGAATAAAAAATATAAGCAGCATTTACAAAATGATTATCATTATGAAAACAACTGATTAATCAATGCCTCGATTATAAAACAATCACAATAATTTAATATTGCAAAAACACAGACATCAAATATCATCATGAATGATACAATATCCTTGTTTCCTTTTGGTCAACTAGTCAGTTATCACAAATTTCAACAAACTACAAACCAGATCACATTCAGCGGTACCTACTGTAGACAATAAAATTATAACAATTATTAAATTATATTACTTTGTTTACATAGTTTTTGGCCTAATATTGTTATAAAAAGCATAAATTATTATTGTTGTTGTATAAATATGTAAATTTAAATAATACAAAAATATTAATAGAGAAATGATACATTACTTGAAACAAATAATACTCTATCTAAATACAGAACTATTATCTTTTGTAAACGTATTTGATCATCCCAACAGTATTTTTATTCATGGACCTAGAAATTCCAACCTACTCATTAAAAGTTACATTACATGTTCAATTTTATTTCAAAATTGTTTTTATCACGGTGCCAATTAAAGATTTTCTATATAAATTCAACATGTTAGATTCTAAACAAGTACCGAAGCTTAATTACTCAACATACGAAATCAAGATTACATTTATATAAAAATGACAGAAACCAAAATAATATTGAAAACTTGTTACCAAACACACCAAAATTTAATCATACAAGCAAGAAGAGAGAACGGAATCAAAACGAAGGTACATACATATTAAAGTTAAATTAATTAATTAAATGAAGAAATTTTGCTCCGCATTCTCACACCTCACAGTTAACAAAATATAACAAGTTTTACGCTCAATCACATCCTTATACATTAATACATTGTTAAGCTAATTGAGCTAAGCTTTTTAAGTAGCTACAATGACAACGTGCATTGTATTTTCTTTTTACAAATCGTAATATAAAAGGTACAAGTGTGTATTGATTGATGGAACTCTATCGCCATTAAATTGAAGAAACGTTACGGAAGATCACATAGCGTGCACACATGGCATCGACGTTTATAATTATTGTATTTTTTTACAAAAAATGTACAAAATGGACATACTAAAATTCCCTTCCACGTAAAAACGTCAAGACTATCATGTTTTTCTTTTAAAAAATGTCGTGTTTTAAAAACAAGGAAAATCAAATAGCTCAGCGAGACCTTCTTCATCGTCGAGACAGAAGTTGTAATCCGTCACGGACAGCGGCGGTTCCAGACTTAAAAACGGTTCCGAGTCTAGGTCTAAATCTCTTGTGTACGAATCTGTCACAAATAATTAACCATAAATTAAACTCCAGCAGATTTCCGATTATAAGAAAAGTGAAGTTCATGTCTGTAAATGTGGCTAACAAATAAAACACAAATCTCATTGGTAATCGATAAATATTCTATCGAGAAAATAATAAAGAATAAAATATTATATATTAATCATTTATTACATCATCCTGAAATCAGATACTACACAGAATTATAAATATTATCAAAAACAATAAATACACTTAAACTCCAGACTATTATTAAATTCGTGGAAACTCAGTCTCAAATATACTTTATTAGTCATAATTGAAAAAAGAACTTTACATTTATATACAGGGTAAAAAAAAAAACAGAACTAACGTGTAAGCAATACACTGGAATGATTCAATATTCGTGTTTGCATCTACATACACATAGTTACACACAAACATATTAAAAACATTTCAACTTATATAAAAATATATCTCTTTTTTATTAAATAGTGACACCACACTAATATACAAAGAAAAAAAAAGAAAGAAAGAAACCATAGTATACACTTCATTCAATTTTCACATCTGTAATGTCTTTAAATGTAAAAACAATAAACAAACTCAGCCAAACTTCAAGTAAAATCAGCACTAAATCACATTTGATGTAACTAAAATACAATCAACGTTTCTTTCAAACCGAACTTTTCTTACATTTAAATATCGATCAAAAAAGAACTTATTTTTAAACTAATATCGACCTTGATAAGTTCGTGATTTCAAAATGCTATTAATATTTTTCTTCTTTTGATACTAAAACCTGTTAATCTATTATTCTTAACAATACAAACAGAAAAAAAAAACTGTAAATTACTTAAGTATTTAACGAACTATATAAGAGTACACTGTATAGCATTTGTTGTAATTTACAATTGAATATATTACATCACGTTCGATTATTAGAATAATAAAATAGTAAGCATGTAAATACAACAGTCAAATTCGAGACTAGTGACTGAAAGCGATTTACAAAAATAATTATAAATTAGTTCAACAATGACAAGTGTTATTTTAAATGAGTAATAGTGCATTAATGAGTGGCGTAGGTTAGACAGCAGGTGGAACAGGCAGCGAACGAGTAGCACGGTGAGCTGAATCCCATGGTGCTACGAAGCAAACCGCAGCACACGTGAGATCCAGCGCATCAAACCACCCCAAGCGAGTGACAAGGTAGCCAAACGTATGACCATCTTGCAGCATTAAGCATGATGAAAGCACAATTTATAATGAGCGTTTAAGAACGATACAGACTCCTCGTTTATGTTGGGTGTTAAAAATGTTAATATCGTAAATAATTTAGTTGTCAATCCATGATCAATGAAAAGAGACGAATTACACCATTGGAATCACATAACATTATTATTAATTACAGAGAATTACAAGATTCATTAGATCGATGATATGTATTGAAAAGATTTTGATTTAAGCGTTTTCTCATCTTTTTTTTTAATTTAAAATTCAATCACAATTTTCATCATTTTTATATCAACGTTTGTACATCCGAATAAAAGAAAAATATTTAACTGAGAACTGACTTCGTATTGATTAAAATCAAACTTATTAAAGTCATCAAAAAATCTGATAGTACAGCAGAATTATTATATGTATTTGAATTAATTGCAAACTTGTCTAAAATTATAAACTTGATTATTCACTTGATAATTATTTAATTACATAATAATATTAATTACAAAAAGAAAACATTACTAAAAGCGTAATTAAAACATGCAAGTGCTATACTAAAAAAATGAATGAATGATTAAATTGTGACTGAAAATGCAATTAAATACTTATAGTTGTTAAAAATTACACAAATGTAATAACATACATTATATTTATAAATTAAAATATTATTATATTTTAATATCTAACTAGTTCCGTTTCAATAAGAATACATAAATATTACAAATACTAGAAATATATATATATATATATATATATATATATATATATATATATATATATATATATATATATATATATATTACAGTATATAGAAAAAAAACTGTTGTAACCTCTAAACGCATGTAAACAATAATAAAATTTGTAAGTCTTCAAAATGGTGCACATTTCTACCGTCCCGCTAGAACTCTGCCTGTGATGTGAATAATATAACACAGGTCACAGACGGAGTTCTAGCAACACAATAGAATAACGTACGTATATCTTCATAAACAAATCACGAAAGATCCTTTAAAATACCTAAGAGATGTTGGGGATATAAAATATGAGTGAGTATTGTAACGGTATTTGGTTTTAAATTATTAAACTTGAATTAGACGAATATTTATTTTTAATATTATACTTTTTTTTCGAGCAAGATAAAATACTAATAGCATTTAAAAATTGTCCATTGTTCTTGTATGTAACTTCATCATACCATCAAATATTTAATTCTATTTTTTTAAAAAACTGTTTTAAATAAAAATTAAAAGAAATAATGCACTATACAGCTAATTTGTAAAATAGTTAGGAGGTATGGTGAGCTCAATGATTAGAAGATAATAGCATAAAATATATCATAAAAATTAACACAAATATTTAAAATGACTCATCCTTATAACGATTCATTCTACTTTAAAATGAACAGACTTAAGAATGAATATTCGAAAATGAGTACCAAATCAATCATATAAAATAATTAAAAAGATAAATACGATTAATTGCTGTTATAATGGAACACTTTAAAAACAAACTTTTTTCTTAAATATTTTATCTCGAATGAATTTTCGTTGCTAACTCTAACTATTAAATTTAAAACATTGCCGTTAGTATGCAAAAATGAAGTTAATAAATTAAAAAAAAATGTTTGATATGATTTTATCGTTCCATTACCCTGAATCTCTCCAATGCGCCCAGACAGGAATGAAATATGTACCTCTTTTTTAAAGTCCTTTATTTTTAACATTTAAAATATTGGTTAACCCAGAACTTCTCAACCGGCGCGCCACAAAGATTCCAAGCATGCTATAAGATATTAATGGCTGTAATATCTGGTAGCGATGAAGATTTTTTTGTGGCTATCAAATATTTACAACAGTTGAAAATATAATTGTACATTGTATGTATAGCTCCTTTTATAAACTACAAAGTTTTACAAACTGTTTCGTTCGCTCCACAAACAATTTTCTAATCAAAAATGTTCAAAAATTGATTATTGATCATTTCTGATTATTGCTTATACTCATTTCGATAGCAATGCTATTAACCTCCGAGCGTAAGGTACACAAAAGAATTATAGTTTGCGGAGTGAATCAAAAATGTATAGGTGAAAGCAAATTTAACCAACTATCTCTATTTTTTTTATAATTATATAATTTAAAAAATAAAAAATTTCATCAAACTTCATGTAAATGTCTTTAAATGTTCTCCAGTTTATCTTAGAATGCCCTACAAATAGTATCACTTTTTGCACCATGAAATGAAAAAGCACTGAGTTAACCAATATAAAAACATGCATCAATCTTATCAGTCTTAAGAAGAGTTTACATGAATAACTTAAAACAATCAAATTTTCAAACAATATGTATTGAAAAAAATCAAATTTCCATACTAAAAAATGATACATTCGCCTTCAAATGATAATTATAAATGATATACTTTCCAAACCCCTTACAGTCTATTTCAGTATTCCCTTCAAATAATATCACTTTGTGTCATGATATATAAGGTTGCGAGAAACTCGGTTAACCGATACGAAAAAAAGCATTAATAGCATTTTTGAGAAATTCCTTTAATTGTTGCATAAATCACCAATCGATGTATATTGAGAAATTTCAAAAATTCCAAATAAAAGTCAGGTAGAATAGGCTTAGTCATTTGTGAAAAGGCATAAAGTGAAAAACTACAAGATATCACATACATGGCTTTATGAAAAACATAAAACACTGGAATCTTAATCAATAAAACACACATACACATATATGTATGTATGTATGTATATATATATATATATATATATATATATATATATATATATATATATACCCTCAATTGTAGAAATTGATGCAACAAATAACGAATTATCAATTATTATAAACAAACTTCTGAATTAAATTTCTTTTGAATCATTTTTTTACATAATACTAATATTCCGTCAATATGTCTTATTAAATTAGTATCAGATCTAGAAAAGTAAATATTTATTATTCTAGGGATGACACAAGTCATTATATTTAACAAAATAATAACAAAAGAATTTTCAAATGTGTGAGAAAAGAATTGTTAAAGCGTGTCTGAAAATCTATCGCTATATTTCATTTTATAATTTTATCAAAAATACTCAATAAATAACTACTGACCATTTTTGATTGTTGTCTATGAGCGATTCAAGAATAAAAACTACAGTTTAAACGAATATCAGTCTTCCTTTCACTTAACCCCGATTTAGTTCCCGATTATAGATATTTTTGAAATGAAAAGAAAATCTCAACGACCACGACTTAATAAAATGTATTAATTCGGAATTAAAGGAACTATCGATATGTCCGGGTTCAAAAATCGACCAGCTGATTTCTAAACGTTGGTTACAATTGAAAAAATATTTTCATTTTAACAAAAATAAATCTCATTTTAAGGCAATTATCACGACAGACACATTTATTTTGTATCATAAATGTATGCAGTAGAATTTAATCTGCCTTAATATATATAAAATCTCACATTTTAATCAGAATTTATTAACAAAAAGACAAAACTTTCAAAACCACTTCATACACGATTTGTTACTGCACATAAAAATAACTTTTACAAAAAAATGTATATATAAGACTGAAAATCTAAAACAATTTGAATAGAATACTTCAACCTTGCATTTTCTTTCTGCCATCTTCGTTCAATGCATTCTTTTCTAATTGAAACACATTTCGATTGCATACTTTAAAATTCGAAATTTAGTAGATAAAATACATTTATGTGCTCGAGATAATTTTTTTCCTTTATAATCTATAAAATGTATATCACATATACGATATTTATTGTGTCACTGAATTTAAATAGAATAAATAAATATTTACAAAGGTGTTCAACCCGAGGAAAATATAATCAAAATGTTGTTTTTAAATTGAACAAATTTCTAATAGATACATTTTGATGAAATTCAAATAATAAAGTCGAATATAGTTGAAATATTGATTTTCATTTTACATTCATTTACATTTTTTTACATTCATTGGGTTTTATAACGGCTTTAAATGAATTAAATTATTTCTAGAAGTATATTAAGGTAAGAACATTTAATATTTAGACATTAAAAAGTGTGTTATATAAAACGTCAAACTAAAATTATATATATATATATATATATATATATATATATATATATATATATATATATATATATATATATATATATATGTACATACACACACACACACAAGTGTGTATGCATATTCTATGATAAGTAATAATAAGCCATTTTAAATAAAATTTATGCAAAAATTAAATGATGGAAGTGTATTTTTTTCGAAGCTCCCATTTAATAGTATATTTATTACTTTCCTTAAGGTTATTTTTATTCTTTCTTAAAACATTTTAAGAATTATTTAAGATACATACGAAGAAAACATGTCCGTGAATTGGCTGAAAATTATCCAGGTTTTTCTCTTTTAAATATATATAAACATTCTTACGACATAAAATATGAATAGAATCTTAAAAACTAGTTTAAAAATCGTAGATTCGAAAAACTTACCGGAACTATTTTGATCCTCCGTCTGGAGTGGATTAGAGAATTCATAATCGAACAGTTTTGTGTCTGAGAGAAGGGCGTTCTTTAACCTCCTCGACACTTCTGCACTTCTGTCGTTAAGACATGGTTCAGTCTTTATATCAACATCACTGAATATACTCATTGCATCATTATAAGGCGATAAGTCCATTTTATCAAGTTTAATTTCAGGTAGTGGCGATGGAGAATAATGCGGGAGTGTCGAATGAGATGGAAGTGAAGCGAGAGAGAAAGGCGTTGATGACGGTTCTAATTGTGCAGATGTTGATTGAGAGCAGGTACTAGGAATTGGGGAGGTTGACGGTAACCAATCGAAACCGTGACTTCTGGGAGGTTGTAACGAAGTCGTAGCATTTTCAGTTCTTTCGGTATCACAATCCTCGAGTTTTAAATCATTCTTCACGTCTTGACTCCGAGGAGACACGAAAATGTTTGACTGCGGCGTACAATTCCGAAATTTAAGATTACGACGCACTTTACTCGGAGTTATAATTGGACGCAATGGATTGAAAATGGAATTATTGTCAGAGCCCGGCACAAGGGGATCACACGGAGGGATATGGGAGGGCATTTGTTTCTGTTGATTACTCTGATGTGAACACAGAAATACTTCGATTTCACCACTGTCTGATCGTAACGTGATGTTGTACTTGTTTTCGGCTGTTGGCTTCGGTACCTGAAAATAGTCTTTCTTACCAATTCATATTTACATCATGTTTTTTTTTTAAAAAAAGAAATCAATGATTTTTATACAAGACTATGTAAACAACATAACTCGTTTCAAAAATGTTTAATAAATCTATAAAAAATATTATAATAAAAAATGTGATATATGTAAAAAAATACAAATGTCGATAATAAAATACAGTTCTATATACATTTCAGACTATTCCTACTATTTCAAATGTACATTTTTGATAAAAAAAAAAAAAAAAAACATGCACTGTACATATAGGAAACAAAACGAAGGAAATGTCCGGTCAATGAATGCAATAACATGAATTCTCATCTTATATACATTTGCACATAAAAAACACCCGTACATAATTTTGATAAGGTAATAAAAACGTTGACTGCTTTATCACATTTTAAATATTTAATTAATAATGGAATAAATTATTAAAAAGACTGTATTTCTACATTAAAACCATTACATTATTCAGTGAAAGTCTTTAAGAATAGACTGAGAAATTGGAATCATATAAATTAAAACATTGTTTCTTACTGGAGCTTCCGCCACAATTTTTTTTATTCTAAGTAGGCGTATTCACAATTACAGTATATATATATATATATATATATATATATATATATATATATATGTATGTATTTATTGTGAATAACAGCTGTAATTATATCAGTAATTACAACCGATCAAGCTCAAACAAAAGTTTATAACTAGGATTACTTTGAACGATAGTAAATAAAAAATACACCTGCACAAATTATAATTTCTTTTGCAAATCTTTTGATAATGAAAAACATGAAGATTGTATTTTAAAAATAAACATTAAGCATCTATAATAATGTACATAAATAATATTTATACGTTCACAAATGAATTTCTCTCTTACCCTATAAACTATAATTTTTTTCTGATCAAAAATATTCAATAAACGATTGTTCATCATTTTTGATTATTGTTTATAAAAATTTCGATGACCGTGCCATTATGGGAGGGGGGCAGCAGGTTGATTTTTCTGCACCTTAGTGTTTTGAGAACGATGGAATTGACATTAAAATGTGTATAGGTAACAACTAAAAATGATTAATAATCGTTTATTTAATATTCATCAGATTTTTTTGAGGCAAAAACAATAATTACTTTAAGAAAAATTTAATTTAGTCCCTGATCAGAACCGTATTGTAATATTTACACATAAATAATATTTTAATGAAGTATTCAAAATAATTTAAGATTCTCAAAATAATAACGATTAATCGAAATTGGTATGCTACTATTTTGAAATGTGTTTAAGAGGATTGTATTGTTAATTCTCATATCTATGCAAATGTTTTCATAGAAACCGTTAATTCAAAGTGTTTTAAATTCAAATATGTAGAGAGCACCCATTTTACATCAAATTTACTTTATTTATAGTAACTAACATAAATACAACACATTTTTGACACGGTATGTAAAGTCCTTCATAAACATTTTTTTTCCGCATTACACCAACATCAAAAAAATGTTCTAATCGCAAAAGTCCAATAACTGATTATTAATCATTTCCGACTACTGGTATGCGCATTTAATTTTTTTCGTAGTTTCTGGGATGAGAGAAATTTATCTGGGAAAACTAATACAACCTTTTTTCAAAAAAGTTTTGTATCTTGTAGAATTCGTACATTTTTGGCCAGTTTTATATAACTCAAAGGAATACATTAAATAATACAAATATATAATTCTAAGGAAAAGAGTAATGATCCATTTTTTATTTGACTAAAGGTTGTCTAGGGTAGTATGTTACATTTTTCACAAATTTCTAGGCGGCAAACACGTCAGTTTTCAGAAAAATGTACATACCTTCAGTAAAAGAGAATAAAAAGCGTATTTGTAGCAAAACAAAAAAAAAATGTTACAACAGACTTCAAACAACAAAAGGAAAAATAAACAGAAACATATAACTTTATCTCAATAAAAATCATTTAATAACTTTTCAATAACAATGACTATGCGGGTTAAAACAGCGATATAACGCTTGTCATGAGTTTAATGGCTGTCTTCACATATTATTACAGCAAATATATATATATATATATATAATATACGCACACGTATTACTTTAAAATATTATCTACTAATGACGAAATTTGAGAATTCTATAATACGAATTAAAAGACATTCATTAGACACTAATACAATGACCGATAGTAAAAAGTGTTTGTCATCAGGCCAAAATTGTATTATACATGTAATAGATTAATAATTAAAACAATACTAAGAAGATATTAATCAGAACAATAAATTCAATCATTTATATATTTTTAAATACATTTATGAATACGTGCACAATTAAAAAAAAGCGTTCCTCAATCGTATACACCGACAGAAAATGTAAAATCCGGTCGTCATTGCAAATTTACAATCAGATTTATATAAATATGCGGCATTTCAAAAATAAACAGTACAAAAGAAAATATTTATTTCCTAGTTAACTATTTTTGGATGAGTATTTGTCAACTATTCTTTACTTTCCGGTGGCAGAACAGCATTTTTTTCATAGAAATAAGATGTTTTTTTTTTGTATAAACGTCATTTTTGTAACAGCTGATACGGATTACCGGAAATACGAGTTAGATTAGTTATTTAAAGGCATATTAGTAATATAGAAAAAAATAAACTTGAATTACTGAACATTTTTAATTTAATTGTATTCTCTCCTATTTGTGTATGTGTATATATAATATACACACGCGCACAAAAGAAATAATTATATTTAGGTTACTAAAAAAGCAACAAAATTGCAAAAAGAAATCCTTGAATATAATTAACATTTGAAAATATAAATTATCATAAATTGGCATAATTCTGTAAAGTTCTGTTAAACGGTTAAAAAAAGGAATGGCTTTATGATTACAGTTGTAACATATATATTTCATATAATGTGCCATGTCAACAGATTAGAACAAGAAACATAATTTTACATTTACATTATTTGTAAAAATATGACTACAGCATTAATTCGTGGCGATTATTTATATGATTATATAGAAATTATTTATTATTCAACGAATCAGAAACTTTTATATTTTGTAGGAAGGGCCATTTTGTAAAAAGTGGCATTACTTGATTATATAACAATTACTTATTTAAACACGGTCAGTACTCGATATAAGTATATTTTTCGACAAAATTCAATTGAATATTAGTTTAATTTTACTTCACGGAATGATTTATAAAAATATTACTATTCAAAAAAAAAAAATAAATTATATTTTAGACATACCGGCAACGACAGTATCTGAATTATTTATTAGTAAGGGGCTGTTCAAAAATATTCGACTGGTTTTGACACGTTTTATTCCCGATGAGGTAATGCTTATACTTTTTGTATATGTATATACGTGCATATACACACATGCATATGCATTTAAGCATGAATATGACCACCACAATACTTACAGAAATCTTATAAAGATCGACATTACATTTTAATTTTAAATAATATGCTGACAATTAAATGTAAATATTTTACTAACAATCGATAAATAAATCAATAGACGTTTCTACATGTGAAAAAAAATGCGAATGAAATCTTTTGAAGACACATAACCTCTTACCACAAATAATTAAACTTGCATTAAAAGTCAATGCTACACATGTTAAACAGATGCAATTTAGACAGAATTAAATAAAGTAAAATTAATGAAACAATATTTTGTTCGATTAATAAACAAAACAGAAATACTATTAATATTACCGTACACTAAGAACATAACTTTGCTACATAACAATCACAAAAAGAAAATGAAAATTACATCTTAAATACATTCTTACCTCCAGTTTGGCTTCGGGAGGCGCTTTGATCGCCATGACAGTCCGACCGAAAAACCCCGGAATACACCTCAGATCTTGGTACGTTATGTACGCGAGTTTTCTGTCTTCGCTGACTTGTCGAAGTCCTTGTTCACAGTCCGATATCAATAACTTCAGAGTGTTTTCTTTTTCGTCCAGGTCGGCTATCTCCTGCTTGAGGTTCGCGACCGTAGGGCCGTCTTGTCTTACGTTACCGCACTTCCACTGAATGTTATTTTTTGACTTTTTTTCTAATATTCCTATTCCTTCCAAAACATTTGTTATATCATAAATTCTTCTTTTTTGAACAGACAACTGTTCCGACGCCTTATTTAAATCCACAACACCATTAGGAGAACTTTGTAATAACGAAACAAACTTTCTAGTTAAAAGTCCTAACGAAGTGTCATACCTTGTCTTTTCAGGTTTTCTAGCGACCATTTTAAACTTTTTTTGTTTGGGAGGAGGCGTCTTGAATTCTTCTTTCAGCGGGATCACGGTCTCGAGGTTGAGTCGACGTTTGACGGCTTCGGTAGGTTTCGGAGGCAGCAGAGGCGCGTTCCTCATGATCTGATGCTGAGGCGTGCTGCCGTACTCTTGCTTTATCAAACAGATAGGGTACGGAGAAGGATTGAGGAGCGTTCCCCCCGAAGGTGTGTGTTCAGGAACTTTCGTTATATTCATGTCGGGAGTGGAAGCCACGGATGCGGTTTTTATCTGATTGGGACTGGACACCGAGTCCGATCCCATCAGCATAGACCTTCTGACCCCGCGAGGCATTGTGAGCAAATACGTGCTTGGGAAAACGATCTATCAAAATAGAAACATGAGGCAGACCTTTAAGCTCTCAATTGCATAGAAAAAGTACAAATGTATAAAAAATATTCAAGTGTTTAGAATCATTTTATATGTTAAGGGATTGTTATATGAAATGCATAGTTTACACTTTCTAAGAACATGGAAAGGGGTATTTTAACTCCACATGACTGGCACACAAAGAAATCTGAAATAAAATTATATTAAAAATATCAACCTTCATCGTTTCGGCCATTATCACGTTTGCACACTATTATTTGGAAGATAAGGGGGTATGAATATGCAATATCAAATTACATGGTGTGTTGTAAGTAAACGCCATTAAAATTGTACTTACTCGTTTCATCAATCAATAATGCGCATTACTTAAAGAAATAATACTTTTTAAATAGTAAAAACATAATAAAACACATTCTTACATCCTTAAATTTAGCAGTGACCAAAATCTTGCACCGCCGAACGAAAAATAATGCCAACTTGTGACCACGTAATTATAAGTAAAATATTTATGAAAATTGTAAAATCACAGTACTTACTTTTGATATAGGGTACATTAAGGTTTGGAGAATTTGATAATATTTTTTATAGAATAATGACACTCAAGAATTACGCAAAAATGCTACATATCTAAAACGATGCAAAGAAAATGTCTGACCAAGCTTTGTAGCTTTTGTCCCACAGGCAGCTTGCAATAAATTCACCAATACATAAATAACTTTTCACTAATTCGAACAAATTACTTTTCGAAATGATAATGTTAAATACACGTTAAACGGCACGAAAATAGTATAAAAATATTATATGTGCATCCCATGAAATGAGCACTAAAAAAATATCAAAATCGAGAGCCCACAGTTGTATTGGTTTCTGTGGCTCCTCTGAAACATCTGCGATCTTCGGCCGGTAGCTTGGCGCGAACAAGTGACGCATGCGCCTTCATAAACAACCCTTGATTTTCCCTTCAAGAAAATCGCGTAGAAATAAGAACAACGATGCTACATCCACATTTTATATTTTCATTCGATCATACAACTCGATCACCATTTAACATATACAAATATCAATTTAAATACATGCTTCCTTTTAATTGGTTTTTAAGTACCTAACCTTACTGACATTTAAATGATAGAGATAGCGAACATGTAAACAAACATGATGGAGGACGCAGCTGATATTCAGAGACTTTAACGATCGTCTTACGACCAGTGAACATAAGGACTATTATCATTTCAGTACTCGATGTAGCTTAACTTACCACCCTTTGCACTATTAAACATTTAATTCTTATTCTGTACGTTTGGAAAATTATCGATACGACATATATACGTATAAAATGGCATGTGAATAAAGAAAAATAATTAAATAGTAAAAACCAAAAGTAGGAAACCTATTCTTATAAATGATTCAAGTAACGTATTTACCATCTGGCGGGAACGGATGTGATGATTGCTGACACGAAAACTACAGTAGAATAGACAGTATTTCGTGCACCATATGACAACATTTATCATATACGGTTCCTGTACTTCAATTTTAATTTGTACGCTACATTCTTTTTTTTTTAAAGAAATAAATAAATAACCGACCGTACGATGGGAACAATTAGGAATCGAAATTAGTTCATTGAATTTTTCCTGTTCTTATATTTTTTTCAAAAAATAATAAATCCAATGATCAAAACTATACTTTTTACACATTGAAAAAAACAATATTATTTTTTCCACAATTTTATTGATTTTTATTCATTTCCTATTCTCTTAAAAACCAAAACTCTATCGAAAATAAAAAAAAGTATTTATAAATTAATTATTGCTGGCTTTGCTATGAATAACGAGTATTGTAAAATATTAAGTACACTTTACAATTATTGTACTCAGATGGTTGTTTTAACAGAAAGCACATTTCCCCTAAAAATGACTTTGCTTTTAATTGCAGTTATGTTAAAACTATTACTTTTGATTTTCATGCTCATTTCCACGGCCCCTCAGGCGATTTACCGACGTTAAACTTAATCACAGCTGAAAATTATAGCCACGTTGTCATTAGTAAGAAAGCAACACAAATATCTGTATGCAATAACAATTCAGTGTTGGTTGTTATGTACATTATGAAGTGATGTGAACAGGTCTATTTACAGAGCCGAGGGTATTATTACAGAAATGTTTTTATTATAATAATATGAATTAAGTTACAAACATTATGTAATACATGTGTGGCATATATACCACATGTGTTCATTTGTACAGCTATGATAGATAATTTATACAACTTATGGATGTATCTAATTGATATTATAATGCAAGATAGAATATTTATATATTTTTTTAAAGAATTTGTCCTAAACTAAATATAGATTTGTTTGATTTTTCACTACACATTGATTGTTGCGATGGTTTCTACATTACCAATATTGTGTTCCTGTTCATTCATCGTTTGCAAAAAAACTTGAATTAACCTGAGACAATTTTGGTACTAAGTTCTAAAATACATTTGCCCAAAAATATCATTTCTTACTAGTCATTTCTTACAAGATCAGATTTTTTTTAAATTGACTTAATGTGCATTTATTTCAGGCAAAATGTATATATAAGTATATATATTTTTTATATATATATATTTATGTATAACTCGTGCATCTGTGCAAAAATTGTAGGATTAGTTATTTATATAGATATTTTCATATACCAGGGGAGACATGCTGTGAATTGTATAAATGTTATTCTATTCTATGAATTGTATAATATGTAAAATCTGTATAAATCTATGACCCCAGTAAGTTGATTTGTTCAGACAATGAAATCATCACAACATGTAGCTAAATATTGAAAACAGAATTTCATTAATAATAAATGCTCCATACTTTTACGAGGTTGTACAAAAGTCATACTGTAAGCTCATGTAATTCGAAAAGAGGTCACTTGTGTTGAATTGTAATCTTTCTTATTACAAATACAAAAAATGGAATTTTCATAGAGAAAATCTGGGCTTTCTACATATAAACAAATGAAGTCAACGATCGTAAAATTAAGACTTACATGAACTTACACGTATATCTATATATATTTTATAAAAGCTGTATTCGTTCAATATAACTAAATGGATTCGTTAAATATTTAAAACGGTGAACATATAATGATCGATATAAACTAAAGCGACAATTAAAAATGCATATTATAAAATGTAATCGTAAGGAAAATAATACAAAATAATCACAAAACGTTCGATGTTTCGATCCGACGACCGAATGAAAACACGACGTAGTACTTCGAAACAAAAAAAGAGAAAAGCGATTCGAAACGTGACGATAAATTTAAGAAAACACCGAGTGTTTCCGCAATTAATACGTACGGATTCGATTATAGAAACATAAATAAAATAAATATAACAAATTCCATGACGATGTGATGAAATGTAAGAGAGCTTTAAAAGAGCTATTCTTGGGTCAATCAAACTTAAAATTTACAAAATTAAACTAAAGAATATGTATATATAGTGGATAATGTGATAATAATAGCAAGTGTTTTATATTGTTGTTTATATAAAGGTCCCCCTCCCAGCTAATCTAAAAGCTACTATACACAACATTAGTAAAGTATCATATAGATTAAATTTATACATTCAAGACTTGCGTTTCAGAACTTATGTCTTAAGATTTATGTACATAATTCTATTTCCTCTCGTTCAAGGAATAATGCACTTCACTAGACCCTGTGAAATTCACAGCTTTATATTATAAAATTAATTTTAGAGACCGTAACACAAAAGTTAAGAAAGAAAAGTATCGATCCTTTAATAAAGTTTTCTTCTCTTCTAGACATAATTCTTTACGCAAGCCTAGATAGTTCGATCATCTTTTACACATCAAACAATAGTTTAAAAGGTTTTCGATCGAAATATTTTTTTTACAGCAGTAATAAAGGAATACTTTGTTTAAAATTTAGATACATAGTTACAACTCTACATATATTCAAGAAGTATACATCTTATATTAAATCAATACTACTAAACATTAACATATAATGATAATTAATGAATCAATTTGTTTGCTGTAATGATTTTGATTCTTGTTGATTTTTATGTTGCAATGATTATAAAAGTATCTTATATGAATTTTACATTTTTTTTCCAAATTTACATATGTACGTGATTTTTACATGAATTTTACAAAAATTATTAACCAAATCGGTTGAATTTTACACTTTACATGAGATAAGTTAATATTGTTGAAAATTAAATAAGAAACACCTTAAGTGTACAAGACAAGTCTAATATTATCAAGAATCATTTTGATTTTATTTTAATTAACAATCACATATATGTCAAAATGTAATTCTACATTCCGTAGGCAAAAATTACATTTTTGACTATTATGGGCGTAAAAACTTTCAATAAAATCATTTTGTTAAATTAATATTAACATCGACTGCTTTGCTTTATTTATATAATATTCGATAATTCCATGTAATTACAGCAAATATAAAAAATAACAACCTAAATATACGTATAACCTAAAACAGATCTGTTTTACATAGATTTATTTTCTATAAACAAAGAATGTACATTATAATTAATACTATGAAATATACAATGAAATAATTAAAATTTACAAAACACGATCGGTTATGTTTATTAACACTTGATGGGAATTATTTCAGTCATGATTTTTGATAATATTGAGAAAAAGCAATTCTTGTAGACTTTGAAAACCGAGATTCCTTAACATGTATACTACAAACTTTTACACACCCTTAGAGATACATGTTATCAAAATGGTATTAAGAAAACGTGTTCTATTAGCGAATAAAATAAAGTAATTTTTACAAACTCTTATTTCTTTTCGATTAAATTTAAAAGTCTGTACATGTTTACAAGTGAATTTTATACATTTGAAATTAAAATACATTGTTTCCGACAATCGAATATCTATTTCACTTATTATCTTAAGTCAAAACGCTTTTTACTAGATTACATTTAATTATATGATTGATACGCAAGCGGTAAGCACACGCGTTTCATATCGCGAACGCACGTACGCAGAACGGACGTGTTCGTTCCGACGAATGAACCGTCGTACGCGATCGCTAATCGAACGAAAATCGAATATCAAATGAGAAACTGACATCACGCGTACAGTTGTGTTTTCTGTTATGCGAAACGGCGAGAGAATTCGTGATCAGCCCTAGGCAATATACGATCTGAATACACGCCCGACGGAGTCCTTCGAACGAATCTGATACGTCGAAGGCTCGTGACCGAGGCCACGCCGATACCTTTTTGTCGTGAAATCAGACGAAATGCACTTTTTCTTTTTAGCAAATAACTTTATGCGTAGGAAGCAAATCCAAATACGTTCGATATTGAAAATGAATTTCCAAAACACAGATGAAATGGAAAATTTGTTACAGTATGAATCGTTGATATTTACCTACACGTTGAAACTATAAATTGAAGTTTCTATAATCAATAACAGCAACTGGAAATCTGTGTGTGTGTGTGTGTTCAATGTTTTTTTTTTGAATGTATTTTTTTCCTGAGGGCGGTATCACATTGATTTTCTGCTCTTGTTTTTTTTTCAGATTGTTTTAGTAAGGAACTTATTACAATGACAAATAACTATTGAATTGAATTATTGAAACTGAATCAATAAAACAGTGTGTGTTAATTGTTATTGTAATTCTTTTAATAAGTGAATTTTTCTAGTAAAAACTGTACAATGAATAGTTTTAGTTTGATTTTTATTTAAATTTTACGATGGTAAAAAATAAGTGCCTCTTATCAAAACAAACTGCTTGATTATTAAATATGTTTGAGTGTTTATTTTTGTTTATTTATTTTTTTTTGATCATTAAACACTCAAAAATATTTTAACTAAGTATATTCCAGTGTCATATTATAAAATATGACAGTAAGGAAAAATATGTAAATTACATAATACACTTACATGCCGAATGATTATAAATTACATTTATATTACACAATTATATGTTTTTCATTTATAGTAATATGTAAACGATTATACAACTACACTTACATAGGAGCCGTGCAAGTAAAAAATAATATACAATAACTCCTGCTAGACATAAAATTAGAACAATGGAAATGACAATTTTCCTACCACTCTACCACTCTTTGTCACTTCACTCGAGTCGATTCAATCATCTGTTCAGATGATAAATCGATGAGAAACGACCGACGACAGAACGAAAAATTATCATTTCGTAAATAAACACAAAAACTACAATTTAACCTAAAAAATAAAGAAATTATATGCAAAAATAACTATTCAAAATTGTTTTCAGTATGGTACACTGTAAGTCTATGTTATACACAATACTTGATGGTACTACACAGTTACGTCAAAATTATAAAATAGAAAA
Source organism: Acanthacorydalis orientalis (assembly GCA_034766995.1). Classification (NCBI taxonomy): domain Eukaryota; kingdom Metazoa; phylum Arthropoda; class Insecta; order Megaloptera; family Corydalidae; genus Acanthacorydalis; species Acanthacorydalis orientalis. The sequence continues at coordinate 28,699,127 of CM068319.1, forward strand.
GTAAACAACCCAATAATGTGATCTAAACCGAAAAGATAGTGTCTTTCTCTCATTGATTTTTAAAAATTATTTTTTTTTAAAAAAAAAAAAAATTTGTGACACTTCAAACATGAAAATTTTTGACAATACTGGGTTACAATAAATTCACACCATACTATGTAGAGTTAATTTAACTCGAACATTTAATTAAGACTGTATTATTAATTGGTTTACAAAGATCTCTAAATCAGATAATCCAATATTGATACGTCTTGCTTCAACGATAATTTAAATTTTAATTGCTGTCATTCATAATCAGCTACTGAAAATCAGTTAAATGTTGATAATTAATGCGGATCGTTTTAAATAGAAATTAACTATTTTTTTGTCTTATTACTTAGTAAATTAAAGTTGTTTAATATGCTAGTAAAAATAAAGTATCCATTACATAAATTTGCATGAACATCTAATTCGTGATTTGAAGTTGTGTATCAAAATTGAGTGAATAGTTCAACATTTTTCTTAGGTGTAGCGGTGCTAGAAAATTTCTAAGCAATGCTAATTTTTCAACCATTAACGTTTTCTTACGTAAAATTCAAAACTTCTGTATTTAGAATTAACGTTCAAAGCAACTCTAAAATTTTAGAATAAAATAATTCATGCCCCCCATTATATTATTTCTTAATCAATTTCGATAATTATCGTTAATCGACATCATAGATCTTCGATGACATTCGACCGACCGAAGCGTCCCAAAAACTATACGATCGTCTACATGACTCCGTTGCTCGGAGGCCCGATAGGACCTAGCTCATTTCCTCCGAGCGCGCCCATCGCGTTTGCAGTCTTCATAAAGAATTTCTCCAACTTGGCAATTATATGTTTTCCGTATGTATACTTACGTAGTGAATTTAAATGCGGGCGAATTTTATGCATCAAAACCTTTCTCTGCGTCGGTTCTGAAACGTCGATCATCTTTTGAACTACGTAGTTAGCGTACTGATCTTTCATCATTACGTGCAGAGCACTGGAAATAATACAAAAACAAATTAAAATTTGTAAAATAAATACGGGATCAGCACTACGCATTGTAATTGTAAACTATCTATCGACTTATACTTACTTATCATTAAATCCACAAACTTCTTCTATAAGTAAAGCTCTTTCAGCACGGGTTGCATGCGTCACACATTTTTCTACAACGTTACTTGCAAACTTATGCTGTGAAAGTGCTAAAACTTTTCCTCGAACACCTGCTATCAACTGTGATTTATCCTCAGGTTTTCCATGTTCTAAAAGTAAAAATACATGAAAAAAAATTGCAATAACTGGTAAAATATATACTCTATTTTATACTGTCAATAAACCAATAAATGTGAAATAACATTTGCCAAACATAAAAAAGTTTTTTTCAAATACACCAACTATAAATCGATTATTTTTTATCAGTATATGAAATATTACATACCCAATACATGTTGAATAACGTAATTTCCAAATTGATCTTGAATTAACTGATCAGTGTGAGTGTGTAACTCGGCTAACAAAGGAGCAGTTTGTTCCGGCGTACAATGTTCGAGCACACGTTGAATTACTCTACATCCGTAAGGATGTGTACTCAAAGCAAAGACTTGGCCGCCGAACGACTTAATAATAAACTGAAAATTAAAGTTACATCGTTATTAATCATATAAAGATTATTTTATTTTAGTAATTTTCAATAATAATTATTAATGAAATTTTAGTACATCATCAAATATCTGACTTATTACTTAATGTACTTCGGTTTGAAAAAGTGTTTCTTTTTATAGGAAAAAATGAAATACCTGCAAGGCTGAAGGCTCGACACATTCTATACATTTCTGAACGACATGATTTCCGTTCTGATCTTTAACACACTTCAATACGTGCCCATCGAGTTCACGGACAATCTCTTGTTGATGTTCAGCAGGGATCGATTCTAAAGCTTTTTGTATAACTCTGCATCCATACATTTGTAAAGCCAATTGAAGGACATGACCCCGTACTTTTTGCGCCAAAGTAGTTTTTTGTTCTGCTGTGCCGAATTCAAAGAATTTTTGAATTACATAATTTCCAAATACGTCTGTCATGAGATTATAAGCCGCAGAGAGAATTTCATTGAATACGAGTTGTTTTTCTGGAACGGTCGCACGTTCTAACTTCTGCTGTATAAAACGTGAACCGTGCTGATCTTGTGAAAATTCCACAATATGATTGGCTAAGTCTCGTAATTGAAGGTTGGGAAATCTATTGTTTCTAAAGTCTTCAAGTAATCTGGACCGACCTGTCGGTTTCTCAAGGGTCGTTTGTGTCACGTTTGTTAAATTTGGTCTTGTCGAGTTTAATTTTGTAAACAGAGAACTAGTCGAGCCAAACATTGCATTGTTTGTCAAACCGGTTGCAACTGTGTTTCGGTATTTGGCTTCAGCACCTGGAGCTGCTGAAATCACTCTCGAATTCACTAATCCGCCTAACTGAATCGGTGCAGACGGTGGTGGAGAAAGACTATTGGTTAGTGGACCGGGACTACTACCAAGACCGTAACTCGCAGGCCATTTCTGTCGATATTCTAAAGATGGAGAAAATGCAGATGTATTTCTATCGAAGGAATCCCGGCGTCCAGTCGATCCTGTGTTTATACCGAGACCTGAAAAATTAAAACAATGAAAGTAAACTTTCTTGTTCATTTATAAAATATCACATTTTTCTTAAAATTAACAACAAATAAAATTTTGAAACTAACGCAAATGCATATAATTATCATTACTTCACTGTCTATTTACTAATAAATTAATATTTACAAACATGTAATAATATACACTAACATTTGATATTTACAAAAATACATGGTTTTATATATAACAGTTTGTACAAAATCATATATATATATATATATATATATATTTATATATACACATACATATAATATCTGGAAATACTTTTCATTTTGTTTTTTCTGCAATGCACGCACATACACACACTTTTAAAATGATGGGAACAACTTATTGACAAATAAAAGTATGTAGAAATCATTCCTTAACTAAAGAAATAAAAGAAAAAACATTCAAAAATAATTATTTACACATTGAGTTAGCAGTCATAGAACAATTTATCTTTTATACTGTGTGTGTGTGTGTGTTTTATCTACTCTTTTGTAAGTCACATGATGTTGGTTTTAAATAAAAATGAATGCTTAGAAAAAACCTCATATTACAAATAGAAAACTTCTTCACCCTTGACATTTTAATAAAATACAATACCTGTTTGAAGTTGAGTGGCAGGAGTGGGAGAGCCCAAAGTACTGAGTGAAGTGTTAGCGAATGGGCCAGCATTAGGTGGGGCAGGTGGTCCGGTTGCAGCTTGCGGAGCGTGCAACGTTGGGAACAAAGTGGCAGAGGTCTGGGTCACACCTATGAGACACGCGCATAATGCAAGCAAGTGTTAGTCACAACCACCAAAGATGCATATTAGAATGATATATACAAAATGGCTATTCTTTAAATGTTAACTGTACAATGTTAACTCATTTTGATACAAAAAGAATAATAATAAATTTTGCATAATAATACATGCCAATATGACATATATCATTTTTTTCTGTTAAGCACTTGCAATGCAACATTAAAAAAATGTAAATTAACAAGAAAGAAAACTAAGTCAAAGAATAACTGAATAATTTATATTTGGATCTAAGCCATGTAATAAGCATTTACATGTACAAGAAAATTACATATATCTATACAGAGGTTCAACTGAATATTTGATTATAACGCAAATAATTTATTATAGAAATTAATACTTTTTAAAAAAATGTCCTTGAAAAGTAAATATTTTCTTAAAATTCATTATTCATAAAACCTCTTTCATAAATAAAATAAAAAAGTAAAACAGAATAGAAATGAATTTAGAATGTTAATTTTGTACATACACACGGACTAAATGTACAGGAATCATTATCACCCATACATTCGAATTTCCATAAACATGTACATATATACATGAGTTGAATGAATATGAAATACATTTGTTACATCTAAATATATTTATAGTTTAATATTTTTATAAGGAAACACTAGTAGCTAACTATACATTCAATATGTACAAACCTCCTAAAGTTCCACCATTGACTGCCGAAGTATTTACATTTGTTCCATACAAGTTTGCAGTGCCGGAATAAAGACTAGCTGTTGTTTGTGCTTGTCTAGAAGCCTGTTGTTGCACGAGTACAGGTGCTGGACTAACGAGACGCATCGGTGCTCCATTTCGCATCGCTGCACTCTGTGCAACTAAAAGTTGGCCGTTTGTGTCGTAATACGGAACTATATAGCCTCCTTGTAAAGCAGTAGTAGCCGCTGCAGCAGCAGATTCTTGACTCGATGGTGACAGAGGACGACGGGGAGCATTACTACTTTGCGGAATTATGTTAGCCGGGTATACCCATGGAGTTACACCATAATATTGAGGTACCTGATTGGAAAAAAAGTTTTATTAATAACTATAAAAAAATATAATATATCAAAGAATTTATAGGTGTACGAGAAATATATACATATATATATATATATATATTACTTTAAATGAATTTTAATAATTAAAAATGATAAGAATTAAAATGGAATGTACTTACCCCCGGTGTGATAAGGGTGGCTGGCACATATGGTGCAGCAGCAGCAGCTGCAGCATCTGCTCCATGCTGTGCAGGATTTAATACATATGGTGGTTGTGCAAAGGCAGCAGCAGGCGGAGGTGCAGCAGCTTGTTGTGCTGCAGCCGCTGCCAAATACTGTTGCTGTTGTAATAACTGGAGCTGTGTCGGTTGAGATAGTGTTTGCGCCTGTGACTGTTGTTGTGATCGAAACAATTGCTGTAATAAAATTTTGTTTATAATATATTTGAAAAGTTTAAAATGGAATATTTATATTGTTTATAAAAAAATATATAATTCAAAAAAAAAACAATCAGAAAAACAATGCTTGAAAGTAAACTGTGATTATTAACTTGTTATAATATTATACACAGAAAAGATATTCATCGATATGTGTTAAAAATCTGCTTTTCAATTTATTATTTATACACAGAAGTTCTGTAAAACAAATTTAAGAATAATAAAAATATTAGAGAAGTTTCTTTCATATAAAAATAATAGACAATTAACATGTAAATTATATAATTAGTTAGTCTAGTCTTTCGCCTTATTGTTTCTGGAGGAATTTTTCATTAAAAGTAAGTTCAATAGTGGTAATTATATTTTTACGATACATAATTCGGAAAAATTGTCATATACTTTCTATAAATTGCAAAACTAGGTACTTTTATAAAAGAATTATTTAGATTTTTAAGGGCCTCATGTTTTAACATTTGATACGTGAAAAAGATATTAATTAGCAAAAACTATTGATAGAATAGACTCGATATATATATATATATATATATATATATATATATATATATATATATATATATATATATATATATATATATATAATGCTCTTGATGGAGGAAATCGTCCTAAAAGCAAGAGTAAAATAATAGAAAGACGTTATACATTCAATTCTTTTTTTTAAAGAAAACAAAATACCGAAATCGTTTCGTAAATATATTTCTGACCGAGGAAATGAAATGACCGACATATATATTGAACTCTTAAACCAGTTCGGATCAAATCACATGAATTGTCACCCCACCATCTAAAAACCATATGACCGGGAGATACGTCAACAGTTACCGGTTTGGCTGCTGCGACTGTTGTAGCCTGCGGTGTAGGAGGTATGTTCATAATGCCGTTATGTTTGGAAATAAATCGTAAGGACATATACGGAAACACCGTTAAACGTTTGGTCCAATGTGTGCATTGTTACGGTACATATCGAAATCTCAGTAACTGGTTTTTTGTTTTATTTACGAACCACAATCTTAAAACATATAACGTTATTGGAGAAATATAACCATTAACGTCGCTTGATTATACTAACACATTGAACTATAAAATCTATCGTCAGATGGATAAGTATGTATCTAATACATGTACAAAAGTTGTACCGTTTACATTTACATATGAAACACATATATACAAATTATATATATATATATAATATACAATTTATTAATATTTATTTACAAGATTAATATATCGCCTTCAAAATCAAATAGATAATTAATTATATTAAAAAGGAGTATTATAATTAATTTCGATAAATAAACTTCGTCTAATTTCATTTAAACTCGATTATAAAAAAATTAAAAAACAATGATTCATTAAAAAAAACAATTTTTTTTCACTATGTAAATTTTCAACTATTTTTTGTAAAAAGACATACATACATATATATATATATATATATATATATATATATATATATATATAATATAATTGAATTTGGATAACGTATCTTAATATTTAAACCAAAAATTCTATTTTTTAAAAGAGAAATGTAGTTGTTTAATGTATTTTATCTATGCTTATTTAAAGAAAGTCTTAGCAAAAAAAAAAATAGAATGGCACCGAAGACAAGCAAGTCTAATAGATTTAATAACATTAAAGAAAAATAATTTAAATTGAAAATAGGTACGATACATTGTAAGAAGATAACCGATTAACAATATGAATTACTGACTGAAAACTAAGAAAAATAAAAAGGCTTAGCAAAAGATCAATGAATATACATTATATATATATATATATATATATATATATATATATATAATGATTCGTTAAGTTGAAGATGATACACATACAAATATAGTATTCAAATATTATCTAATTAGCAACTCTTTATTATTTGGGACAATTTATTTATCGGTAAATAAAATAAGGTTAACAAATTATACTTCACCAGAAAACTTTTAAAAATTGTTTTATTGACTTAAAAGTGTGAAATTATGTTACGATATACGACAAAGTGGAGCACAATTCGTATAGTTTTATTAAAAATTACTTTTAACGAGTTTATAAAACATAATTACAGAAATGGTCAAACTTTAATAAAGATTCTTTTATATGATTATTAAAAGTTAAGAGACTTATTGTATATAAATATTCAAAAATGTATAGACATTGAAGACATGAAAGTTTGGTCTACATATATTGGGAATACAAAATCAATGTTTGAACCCATGTCTCATAAACGACACGATAAGCCATTTACGCTGACTAGTAATAAATTTTGTGGTCTATTGGATAATCAAGACAAAATATAAATTGATATATTTCGATTAAAGTAGAGCAACTCTAATTTAAAAGTAAAAAAAACATTTCAGTCTTAAAAACTACTTTCCCTATGAGCGTATTGCATGTGTTTGCATATGTATGCATATATATATATATATATATATATATATATATATATATATCCCTATTCAGGTCTTTGGTTTAATATAAAGTGACCTGCCTAATTTTGTATAAAAGTATGGAATTATTTAAATTGAAATAAATTATAAGATATACTTTATGTATAATATTGGTTCATAAAAGGTTGAATAATGAGGATGTGTGTATTATGTATGCATAATTAACAAATTATTGTTAGTATATATGTATGTAATTCAATTAATGAGGTAACTGTAGATAGTAAGTTCTGTTATAAAATTTCTTTTAAAAATATTTCAATAGTTTCTACAGCACTTAAATATTTTAACTACGCTGTACTTACGTTAAGACTATTAATGGAGGTCGTGAAATAAAACAAATTTACATGTTGAATGAATGTTCTCTGCTTAAAAAAATTGAACAACGGTCATCATCATTCCAATCTATAACGTCGTATAAGGAAAAAAGTCTTGTTATTTGAAAGCTGATAAAAAAATTCAACGTTTCTGACATGTCACATGTTGTTTGTTATAATATTAGCAGATGTGTTATGATATAATATTGCCGAATATAAGAAATATGTGCATGTCCCCACGAAGGTATAAAAAAATGCTACACTAATTTCATGAGAATGGATAACTGGAACTTAGGTTTATTCCCGGTCGTTTACACTGCCTCGAGTTCATTTTTTTATTTTTCATTTCTTTTTCTTTCCGGGCATCGTTCTTAGTAACTTTCTTTTGCTGTAGTTGAAACTTGTCAGTTATAATAATTTCTTATAAAAAAAAAAAACGCACACATTTTAACGATATTTACGCACGACCTAGTTTTATTTACTTTGTTAATTGTACACTGAATGATTATAAGACACACGCTCTTTTTTTAATTAAGAGGCAGTAAATATAAATCGGCTCGTGATACTTTAAACAGGTAGTGCTTTTCGAGGAAAAAATATTCACGGCATAATTCGTCTTTTCGATCAGTGCATTGTACCGATATTCAATAAAATCACTCGTTTAACCTGTAAATAACGATACATCACGAGGCAACAAGTGAAATCTTATTTACTGAGATACAATTACGGAAAAATGTTGTGGAATAAATATTTAAAACAATTTACCACCGGATTTCTTTTCTTCGTAAATTATATTGATGAGAAGATATATTTTAATGATCAGTTTAATTTTTAATGTTCTTTAATACGATACTTATGTTCATAAAAAAAAATCATCCACAAAACGTAAAAAAAATAATTTCTCATAAAAATCTATAAATTGTGTTTACGAAAGGTACTTTTTTAAAACAATTTATATAAATGTTTGAATTAACTATTACTTTAAAACAACTTCTAAATTAATATTTAACTGTAAATTATTACAAATTATTAATTGATTATTAATACAACAATCAACTGATCAAAATGCTATTCAACTGTTCGTTTTAATTTCAATTTAAATGTCTCTGTAACACTAAGTTCCGTACGTTTTCATTAATTTAGAATGTATTTTAGATGAACTGTTACATTTACTTCATTGAAATGTATTTGAATTTCTAATGAGAAAATTACCCTTAAATGAACTCCTGCTCTTTATATGAACTTGTAAAATTATACATGACGCTAGACTCAAACAACTTATTATCTTATTTAAACAAGTCTAGCATTTGAAATAAAAAAGAAACAGTTCTAAACTGTACATTCAATTAAAATAGCAATTTATTTTTTTTTGATGAATATTCATATCTGCAATATGCGTTCCTTGAATTTATAATAGATGCTTGCAGATCACGTTTAAACTTTTATTTTACTGCACATAGGTGTATTATGAATCCTTTGCATGCGACGAGAGAGACAAGTGTCATTTTATTGTGAAATAAAAGTAGAAACGACAAGAATAATTGAGACAAATACGCGAAACTGCTTGTACGGTACGCATTCATGCAATGAAGTTGAAACCCGGTAATTTCCTGAGTTCAGTGACTCCGTGTGCTCGGTCATCAAGACTTTGCAGTGTCCGAAGTGTGTTTGAAACCGGAAACACGCTACCGGTAAGAAGATTCAAGGTCGATGATCATGACAAAGAAAAAAGTATATAGCATACAATCACTTAACATGTTTCAAAACCATATTGTGTTGAAGATCATTAATGAAACAATAAAATTGATGTACTAAATTATAGCGTGCTCTCTTATTAGTAAATTCACACAATTTATATGCGTATAAAATTTTTAGTACTGATAAATGTTTAAGTATGTCATATATATATATACCTGCATCGCCGGGATGCATAGTAAGTATTAGCGATCCACATGTGACCCGTGAATTTTCGTTGTCAATTAATATTTTTTATGCGACAGTTTTTGGCGAACAATCTCATGGGAACATCCATTACTTTGTTTGTTTGTATTTAAATAGAGAAATGAAAATTAGGTATAACATCCCATAAATTATATACAGTTATTATTAATATTATTTTTAGAACTGAAATGTGATTTTAATAAATTACTTTTCACTTTAAATGTATTATCGAATACGAAATCTAAAAAATAAATTATGTCAAAAATTAATAATTGTAATCTTTCAATAATTTAAAATGTTAATCGAGTCATCTACTGTTTCAAAAGTAAACTTTATTTTTTTTTCAGGTTTGAACATTTTTATAATTTCCTTTTCCTACAATATGTTATTCAATTCTGTTAAATGAGAAATAATATATGTTTCAATAACTTTGAACGGCAAGAAACAATTTTTATGATACCGTTATGGATAACAGATCAAAGAATGAATTTTCATAAATAAATATTAATAATCATAAACATATATGAGATAATCATGTAACGAAACAAGTATTTTCCAATTAATAAGAATTATCTGGATTATCAGTAAATTATTTTTTATTTCTCACAAATCTATAAAGAAATGAAAACAATGTTAGTATACAAAAATTAATATTTTTTTTTAAATTAAATGCCGGTATAAAATTATCAATTTGTCATACGTAATATGCAACACGCACTTTCACACCGATCCGATAATAATAAAAAAAAAGAATTCAAATCGATGAACATCTCAATTTCACAGTAGACAATTTATATCGGAATACCATATAAAATACAAACGAAATGGCTCGAAGGCATCCGATGTCCCACACAAGCAATTTACAGCCTTTTTTGTGATGTGTTCTCTATTTTGGACATTTTTCAATTTCCGTTCGTTTACGAGACGACGTGTTACGTTTGTGTCGAAACATTTCCATTTAAATGCATCGTTATCAAACAATTCTTATGACACTTGTCCTTGAAAATGTTCTCGTAATGAAAGAATATGTGACCACATTGTGCATACAGGCCGCTATCGTAATAAAGTGTTTTCATGTGGACAAAACATGTGGTTCAAACTCTTTTATATTACGTTCTGTGGAAGCAGATTGACTTTTTATGATAATGCGGTCGCTTTATGTACTTCATTTGAACAAACAAGAAGTTTTTTTGCAAAAAATATGAAGCAAGGCATACATACATACAAACATGTATGTATACATACATATATATATATATATATACACACACATACGTGGAGATATATGACATGCATGGAGATATTTTGGCCATAAACGTTAGATTCATGTTAGGGTTCTTTTTATGGATGCCGTTATGATGCACAGCATTTCCCCTTAAAAAAATCCGAGCTCGTTTTGTACAAATTGATAAAAAGAAATATTACGATTGTGAAATGCTCCACTTTGCAATGCTTTTCGTCGCTCATTAAATAATCTGTCAAGAAAATGAAAGCATTATGAGCGCCCAATTATTGACTTCAAATGCAAATTTTATTTCTTTTTTGAATATGTATATTATATATATATATATATATATATATATATATATATATATATATATATGTAGGGGGGGGATCAATAAAAAATACCGAAAGTAAATCATTACAACAAAATACTAAACGAGAAATAACAATTCATCACAACTAACTACTACACACATACATAAATATTCTACATGGAATGATAAATGTACACTTTCTAATGTCAAGATTAATTAGATGACACAAACATAAATTATAAGAAATCACTGTAAAATTTTATGCATAAATTATAACATTAATCAATCATAAACGAGGCATGTTTTTTTTAGTATTTTATAATTATGCCTTCAAATTATTTAAATTCATTTTAGTAGATTTCTTTCAATAAATAATTCAATATCTAAAAGGGACAACTAACTGTTTTGTACATACACATTTAATTAATTAAGATGATGTGATGTATATTCACGTGTTGAATTACACCAAGTTTATAAAAATATTATTTTTTTAAACGTTTCTATAAATTCCTATGTTTTTTAACAAATGATCTTTGTTTCGTGTGAATCGTTGTATATTATTACTACTAATGTATCATTCAATTATTCACATTTTCTTCCCTAAAACTAATCTACGAAATTTATACGACCTATATCCAAATTATATAAAATTGTTATATTTTTAAACCCTTTCTCAATATAATTTACAAGACTTTAGTTATTTACAATAATGGAACAAAACTTTTTTAATACATCTGGAATATCATCTGAATCTCACTTTTTCAGATTATCGCCTCTTTCTATCTTGAAAACATTTTCATATAACAAAGATATTTTTGGAAAAAGAAGATATTAATTCTGGACTGAACTGCTGGAAGGGTGTATATTACATACTTCAAATTAACCTTATTCGCAGTAACTCGTTATTTACTTATATAATTTAGTCTACACTTTGTACCTTCAAAACGATGGATAAGAAATATACTGTAATTGATTTCAGCCAATTTGGCGAAAACACGATTGATCAAAAGTAACCTTATAAAACGATTATGGTTACATAATGTGTCTAATATTTTCTGTTATGACAAAACAAATGTCTACAAAACTTTATGTTTACATAAACTTTCACACAATTCTTTAAAATTTTAATAACAACAATACAAACAGTTTCCAAATAATAATTAATTTACTTGAAAATAATTTTAAGTACATATTTCGGGTATGTAGCTTTATACTATGTAATTAGTATTAGCGTTGAGTTCGTGATAGAAAATCAAATAGTTATTTATCGATTTCTTTTTCAAAAGTTTACGATTCGTTTGGTACAAATTATAATATTTATTCTTAAAATTAAATTTGATCGTAAATGTTACCAAATGTGGTTGGAATTCAGTACAATATGTGCATAAATTTAAATGTATTATTTTATTATGCATTGATTAGTTGGCCTTTATTTTGTGCACGATTTTTTTTTAAATTAGAGTTAGAATATATTTTACTAATATACATATGGCCATGCACATATATTTACGCAGTTGATATTATTGATGTCAAATACTTTATATATATATATTATACACATACATACACACATGTTGGTATTAAATTTCTTAAAGTACACTTTTGTATATAGTACTGATATTTTTTAAACTTTAGCTGAGAAAAAATTTAAACTTTAAGCTGAGAAAAATTTCAATCAATGTTTGACCATCCGAAAACTTGCTTTGGTTGTAGAATCGAAGAAGACTATTGAAAGGATTTATACGGACAAAATACCGGAAATATATTAAAAGGTCGAATCTAGACAGGTGTTAAATATAAAAAAAAATGAAATTTCAACGTACAAATGTCACTGGAAGTGATTATATATATATATATATATATATATATATATATATATATATATATATATATATATATATATAGAGAGAGAGAGAGAGAGAGAGAGAGAAAGTTTCGAAAAGAAAAAATTAAGAAAATTGGTTCATTTATTGTCTTCCTTTTAAAAAAGTGAATTATCTACATACAACAAAAGAAATCAATTAATTTAAAACTTGTAATAAACACTCGTAAATAAATTCATGTTGTAATTCAGTTTGCATCAAACATAATTCCAGTTTTTTAGGTAAACAATTTACACCCAATCTACATTTCCACTCAAGCACTACAGAATAATTTCTTTAATTCATACACGTAATCGAACAAATCTGACAATATATAAAAATAAACGTTGTTTTCTTTCGATTACTGTACGTCATAACCACGTTTTCTTTCGATTACGTTAATATAATATTAAACACGTTTATATATGGTAAACAATTTAATTTCTCTTAAATTTTTCGAGTGATAGTATATTATATCTGATAGTATACTCTAACACATTCTAATTTCTCTTCACGTGGCGTGCGAGATACGAAAGTACGCGTTCATTAAGAAAAAAATATTAATCTAGTTCAGATATGAATTTAAAAATGACATTTTCGACAAGTTATCGTTAGACTGGATATTTAATTTAAAGAAAGGCCTCTCTCTCTCTCTCTCTATATATATATATATATATACACGCACACATATATGTATATATACGCATACATATATATCAAATAATGTAAGAAATGCACGTATGGCACACATTTGTAGACTATTTCATATATTTGTATACCGTAGATTAATTTTATGTAACAAATTTCAAATTATTATTATTATTTAAATCGCTTGTGCATGTGGTTTACCGCTTTTTTTGTAAAAATAATTTATTGCTTAAAATATATATCAATTTGTCAGTTAAGTAATAATGAATGATTTATATAGACAGATAGATGGATTATAAATGATAAAAAATATTTTTGTTTAGATACAATAATTTAAAAATAGCATAAATTAGTGTTTTGTCAACTGACATTTATGCATAATAAATAAATACCTCGACCTGAAAGAATATCCATTTTTTTATGGTAAATTGATTGAGTAATACAGATTATTTTAAAGGGAAAAATATTTGATTACAAAAATTGTACACAACGGAAAAATGTATCTTAGTTGATCTTTATACTGGGATAATAACAGATGATTAATTCTATACCCGAAATTTAATTTAATTTTTCTTAAGTTACAGTTTGTGAATAAAAATATATTGAGTTCTTTAAATATGTTTTTGAATCTAAGACTAAAAGTGATTTAATGTTGTGTTGATTTTCTATACATTTTTGGACCAATATTCGTCAAATTTTTTATAATATAAAATATATTTAGAAAAAGAAGAGAACCACTGAGGTAACTAATAAATGACTTAACTAATAAATCAAATACTTACAATGGACTTATTGTTTTATTACAACTTTTTTTAAATCTACGATTTAAACCTGTAGTTGCCAAACGTAAAGCACGATTAACATACAAATTATTTATCTATCAAGTTACTCTACGAATTGTTAATTTTATTTAACTCCAAAATATTAAATAATAAATGAATAAAAGTGAAAATTTGTTTAGTTTATTAATCTGTAATTTCAATCTCTCCCTTTTTTAAAAATACAGAGATATTAAAAGTACACATTATAAAATACTTTTTTTTAATGTTTTTCCGAAGAAAATAGATATATGCTATATACATGTTCATTAATTTAATATTAGAAAAAAAAATCAAAATACAATGTTATATTACAATCTGTAAACTTGAATGATTTTGATAAATTTTTCTCGTACAGAACTTACTTCGAACCTCTAAATATATCTCTACAAGTATATGAAAATCCAACTATTGCGTCCAGTGAACTAGAATATATATATATATATATATATATATATATATATATATATATATATATATATATACATACATACATTTAAAGTGAAATATAGAGAATCTCATTGAACTTATGTAATATGTTTGAAAAATAAAATACAAAAGTATGAATACAATATGCTACAATATACAGTATTTTACTTATTGAATTGGAAATGTACAGATGTGTACATTTATGAATATATATATATATATATATATATATATATATATAAGTTATAAAAATAGTATAAACTATAATAAAGTAATCTTTTTTATCAAAATATATAATCTAACATTGTACACATTTCTATAGCAATGTCAATATCTTAAAAGTATTGTACGTCATGAAGAAAATATACATACTTACACAAAATATATATATATATATATATATATATATATATATATATATATATATATAAAGTGTACTTAATACGGTATTCAAAATAATGATCTTGATTACTTGAATAAAAATAAAAAAACAAGGTGTTGAGAATGTTGAACCTGTTATTCGAATATACTTTTATATCGAATATATGATAAGTGATTTATGTAACAGCTTGCAGCAAACTTTTCATTCAACAGTAAAACTCTGAAGGTTGACATATGGCAATACTGATGTAAATTAACACTTTTATTAAATATTCAATATAAATATTTATCTAACGCAATTACTACTGCATATAAATGAGTTTGAAAAAGAAAAAAACAGAAATAGTTCCTACAGTCATACGTTTTTTTAATTTATTTACACATACATTTTATTTTGAATTATGTAAAATAAAAAAAAATACATAGGCACAGTTGTTTTGTAAACATCAAATAAAAGGTGAAACTGTAATAAACATACAGTGACCGAGAACAACATTTCAAATGAGATAGTAAGAACGGAGCATTGATATTAAAGCTTGACCGACTGGCCGCTATGTTAGTGACTCAAGAGCAAGGAACTAGCCGCTGTTGAGTGAGTTCAATGACCGGACAAGCGTGAGGGAACTGTGTGTGCGAACGAACGATCACAAAACACGGTGTTGTGCATGCATATTATAATGCGGTTGTTTGTTTCTTGCCGCTTGCACAGGTAAATTCGACGACGATGCAGACTGTATGCCTACACAAAAATAAACTCGCAGCATTCTGATACAGGAGATCTAACGAATAGTGTTCGACTGACTTAATGACTGATATATAAAATTTTATAACAGATATATTTATTTATAACCGATTACTGTTTTCGACGTTTCATTAATAACTTTTTTATATTTTATATTTAAATTTTTAATAACGAACGTTTATAGTACGACAGTGATTAATTGTTGTTATATAATTATAAAACAGATATTAAGTTTTAAAAAAATATATTAAAGTTTATCTACCTAATAAATTACAGTTAAAAATCATAAAAACGAAACGTTTTGACGATGGCGTGTTAAAATAACAAATATCAGTAAAAATATAAAAACATATTATGTTAAGCATTTTTATACCTTCCCTACATCTTGTATGTTTTCATTAAAACTTGAATTTTATATATATATACAAACATACATACATACATATATATATATATATATATATATATATATATATATATATATATATATATGTATGTATAACGTAATTATCAAGACTTGTGCAAAATGTATAAAATGCAACTTTTGTATTCTTTTTTGCACTTTACTCGCATCGAATAAAATGAAACAAAAACAAGGAATGTGGTATACATTTATTACTTTTAGCTGCACAACCAAAATATGCTTACATTTTTTGTGGCACACTTTATTTTTATCTCCATAAAAATATATCCGGCTTTGTATTATCTCTTTATATACACAGTAAGTGGTTGGTGGTATATAAAAAAAAAACATATTTTATTTCAAATGTTTAGTTGAACATTTATATATACGAATAAATATGAATATTTTTGCTTATAAATGAATGACTACCCCATTATAACAACCTTTTTTTTTATAAAAAAGCTCAATAAATAATTACTATCTATTTGAATATATTTAAAAGTATCTTTTTAATAAGTTAATACGTTTTTTTGTCCTGTATTTATTAAGATTGTTAATTATAATATAAAGAACAATTATTTATCATTAGAAAAGTAATCATAAGAAAGTTGATTGTTTGTCTATATATATATATATATATATATATATATATATATATATATATATATATATATATAATGTCAAAAATTCAAACGTCCAATTACATTGTTTCCCATATAATTAAAATGAAGATTAAAAAATATAAACTATGTTTAAAAAATATGACTAATAAACTAATAATAATTCTTATATTAACTTGATTCGCTATATATATATATACACATACACATCTATTGTATTATTAAGATCATTACTCTTTTTACTTTTATTATCAATTTCTAGCACAAAGTGAATATTCTAATCTATATATGAAAGCTGCATTGTTATGAGTTTGTATTTTACTCTTGAATGTTCTTTAATAAAAGTTTTAATTAAACTATCATAACATATAACATTTCACAATAAAAATATAAGTATAAGGAATATATTAGATGGTAAAAGCTTTTATCAAGAATAATACTTTACAATTATGATATCTTTTTTAAATCGATCTATTTTTGAATGTTTGCTTCTACTACTAGACATACTTTTTATGAATACATTTACAATTTGATATTAAATTTTTTAAATATTTGTATGAAATAATTAGTACATTTTATAATTAGTTGAATGACATACCGATCAAAATACAGGAAAACTACGTTACGTTTTCATTCATCGAGTGCTATATACAGAAGCTCAAGTTTCATAATGTTTGCTTATATACTAAAAACGATTACTGTATTTGAAATTTGAATAATTACAAAAAAAAGATATAAGATTTCTAAGAGTTCTACGAATGAACAAAACATATTAATCAGTGATTATTGTCTAGTAAATATTAAGCGTAGAATCAATAAAATTATATCAATCAATAATAAATAAAAAAGGTATATAAATTATAGGAGTTTCTAATTAGATTTTTTTTTACTTTATCATTTCTGTATAATATAATATCTGTACAATATTTTTTAGTAACTTGTATTACATTCACTTCAAGTACTTTTCACATAAACTAGATTTCATTAAAAATAATGGGTAATTTTATATAACAATGGGAAAGAACAAAATACAGTTTTTTAAATCGTACTTTTACTAATTAGAACTCGAGAATGCGCAGAGTACAAAAGCAGTGCTAAAAAATAAACATTATTGACATTTCATCTATTATTAGAAAAGAATAAATGCCAGTTTAATAAATTGTCAGAGCAAGGTGTTTCGCATTTTACGATTGTGTTGTGCAACATAAAGGATTCTGGTGTCTATACAAGGTATTACCATCTATTCCAATTTTGAAAAATACATCAAAGCTTTTGTTCTTCGCTACGGTTGGTTACGTCGTGAGACAAAGTCACGAAGAAGACAGTGCGAGCAAGACCAACGTCGTGTTCAGTGTTGTGAAACAAAGAGACGGTTTTCGTAGCCGACGGGTGAAGACTTCTGTTATAGTTCAGGGAGTTTGTCGAGTTTTCACCAGGCAGCTCATTTTATATAAAAGAAAAACAATGCAATGATTTTTTTTGCATTTACTTACAGCCAATCCGACATAAACTTTTAGAATTGTTTTACATTCTTAGAAGTTGCAGGAAAAACAAATGTACAATATATATATATATATATATATATATGTAACAGAAAATGACTTTATACTTTATTAAAACATTACACCAAACTATTTTATAATATATGTGTATATAAGATTACACTCACTTTTAAAATATTTTACAGACTTATATGAAGTATTTCAATAATAAATAATCTAAAATTGTTAGAAGTATCTAGAAAAGGATTTATTATTTCATATTTTTTAAGAAATATGATATATATATATATATATATATATGTTAGCATTTTTTTTGTTATTATATATTTAAAAAATAACCATATTAAATATTGAGCTAATGGTCCAACAAACGAAATTTCTTCAACTGAATGAAATGAATTTAAAAAAAAACAGTTTAATCAATTTCCTGCCATTTTGTAATAGACACTAAATCGTATTTTTACATTTAAACTTTGTAAATTAATCACCGAAATCACTGTCATTTCAATCGTACAAATGCGGTACGTATGTAACGTTATAAATAACAATTCAAATAGATGTTTGTTAAATGGAATGAATGTACTATAAATTGACATACCATTATTGCATCTGTTACAACTAATCAATACGTTGTGCTGTTGCAGCATCAGTGTTGAATGATTGACATGTACGTCGTTGTATTACACTGTTGCCAAATTATTAGTTACATTAAAAACTTGCATATTGCTATATTACAGTTGTGTGTCAAAAATAGAATAATTTACCTGCGAGTCATTTGTATTTTCATATGTTTAATATTAATCGTTTAAGAATATTATCAATCTAACAATAATTACGATACTTTAATGATTAAAATTATAACTTCATGTTTTTATTTTGTTGACGTGTTGTCCTTCATCCTCTTGATTCAATTTTGTTATATCAATAAAAATTAAATCATAATTGTCGATTTCCATATGATTTGCTTTTTGAGAAAAATAAAATATTAAAGTAACATTGTAATTTGAATTCTTTCATTTCATAAGAGATTTGTTGGATGAAATATTGTGTAAATCCACGTTATCTGCATGTACTTTAATTTTTTTTGGATCATTTTAGTTTGTTCTCCACTACTATCTTCAGCAATGGCAGATATTAGACATTCTAATAGTTTCTGAAATCTACCAAAATAGTGTATTCGTGTTGAAACTAACAGTGAATAAAAACCCAGGTGATTTAAAAGGACGTAGACATCAGGAAAACATATCAACAGAATAAAATACAAGATTAATCATGCTTTATTTCTCACTACGAAATCAACATTCTAATTTTAAAATTAAGCTTTTCCGATTATTAGTTATTTTGTATTTTTAGCTAATTCCACTAAATTTCTAAACAGGTAAGTTATTAGTTCTCTATTCTTGATTTCATACACTCACACATAAGTTATTAAAATGCATCCATTGAAAATAATTCGAACCTCATACATTTATAAACCAATATATCAAATTATTAAATAAATAAATTTCATAATTATAGTAGCACACGATGGATACAGATATTTAATTAATAAAAGTATACCGCATATGTTACGCCATTGCATATGTTTTTTTATAGAACGTAATTGGAGTAGAATGAGATTGATTTCGTTCGTATGTCAGTCGGTTCGATAAAGTTTAAGTTCATTGATTTATCTCTGGCAAACTTTTCGTTCAAGTGTCTGATAATTGTACTGAGGCTTTTCAATACGTAACTCGTTACTAAAGTTCACTCGTTGCCATAACGACCGCCACACTCCAAATACAAATTTAATCTACACTTTTTTTCTCATCTGTCGTAATTGAAACCACCGTGCATTTATACAATTCAAAGGATTTCTCGGATTTATTTATAAGACTGTAAAGTAAGTAGTCACGGTCTTCAGTTTCATATTTATGGATATGTGAAGAATATTTTTAAGTGATTGTTTCGATTACAATATCGTTTTTTGATTGATTTATTTGGTTATGAATATATCATAAAAAGTGTAATTAACATCTAACTTATTCGATTAAAAAAATTAATTAAATTCGATTCAGGTCCGAAACAAAAAAAATCGACCGATCGATCTTATGGATATCGAAGAACACTATTCGAATATCCGGCTGTCCTTGGAAGAACCCATCATGTGACGTATATACGCTTGTTCAATATTTATATAACAAGTTGATGAGGGCGGTCAAGATTATACAATTCGTCAAGGTCACGTTCAGATACGGACCACATACAAAAGTTCATTTGACTTAATTTAAATACCAGATGATTAATTCGTAGGCTCTTGTGTTGACGAACACTTTTAATGGGTACTTCAGTTTTGAACGAGGTTTCAACGAGCATTGTTCGAACGACAGATGATATTAAGATGACGATGATCTCTTGAGAGTTGAATAAAGTACATTAGTATTGTGTCAGAAATTTCAAACAACTTGCTTAAATATTTGTTTTGCAGATATTTTTGATTTGTATCGAGATCAAATTTTATTAATTCCAAAGCTAATTATATTCTACTCATTAATACTACTCTCAACAAATGAAACTCTGGAAAATGCTCGTTATGAATGTAGATTTGTATTGAAAAATTGATTTCATTTTTATAATTGAATTGAATTTATTCACGAACATTTTCAGCGATAATACTTTAACATCCACTAAAATATTTTTTCACATTAATATTCTCACTTTGTTAGTAGGAAATAGCACTCATATTTTATAATCAGTAGCTAATTTCAATGTGTAGTTAACTGATTGGTTGGTTACTAGCTGAAAATAATTTATTTAAAAATATATTCTTTATATGTTGGTACAAATTACATGGTTTTTATTATTTACTTATATTTTTGATTATCTATTCACGAATTCTGAGTGTACTGCAAACTTTTCATTTTGAATAATTTGAAGACAAGACTGATGGTTATATTTTAGGTTCCGTACTTCGTTATTTTTCTATTTAACAACTTTTATATACTTATATGTTACATTGATTAATGTTTAATTTTTATAATACACTAGTATATAAAAATGATAGTTTATATCTATTTAAGAAAGGATTATTTCTTCAATTATACTACATGACTATTTCTCATCAAAATTTATACTTAAGAGAGAAGCAGTAAAATCTAAAATACGTTTATTTTGCATTCAGAGCCTTTTATTATTTACAAAACAAATCAAATGAATTGAAAAATACAATAACTAATATACTGATCTAATTATTGAATATTTTTTCTATCAAATTTCCAACGATCATTTTTGTTATGAATGTTGCAATTAAAATGAGAATTCTGTACCAGGAACATGCCTTTATATATATATATATATATATATATATATATATATATATATATATATATATATATATATATATGTTACAGGATATAAAAAACTTTTTTTCACATAGATCTACATTAGTCGATACAAGAACAATAATCAACTTATACGGACTTTAAATTTTAATAAATTGAAATATAATCGATTGATTCAAGTACATTATTAGATAAAACATAGATTGTAGTTGCTCTTTATAATTCTTTTGATGTACTTTATAAAAAAAAAACTTCAGATAAATGAAACATATTTAAGATAAATATAGTATACACAAAAAAAACAATTATTAAAAATCATTATTTTAATCATAAAAAATATATGACTAAGCAACATTAACTTGTATATAAAAAAAAAACATTTATACAAAAATAAATACTTTTTTTTTGATATCTATTACGTTTTTAATCCAACTCATTCTGCTAATAATAATCTGATAACTTTTTCTGAAATTTAATTAAGTTCAAACTGAACTACATACACAAGACTCTTCAAATGAACACAACCACTATATCGCTTTTAAAAGTTCATTTCTTTTCACTGTTGTAAGCGTGTTTTATTCAATCGTTAAAACCGAAATCGAGTTATTAATATTTAACGACATTTTGTAATTAGAGTTTCTGACTACTCAAAAACGGACTAAAATATTTATAAAAAGTTAGAAGTTAATGAAATTTCAGTGAATCTCTTTTATTTATAATATTTTTCAATTCTTTTACAATTATATTATTATTGCTGCTTCATTAATTTTTTACTTTAACTTTTGTCCGGTGGTTTTAAATAGAAAATACGATACAATGAACAAAACTACAATGAAATTAATTTGTATTATCATTTTAAAGTTTATAGAACAAGAAAACGAGTGTTCACACAATGTTTAATATTAAAAAAAATAAAATGTAATCTCCAATGTACTTAAAAATACTAATATTATAAAAATCAAAAACAATGACGCAGTTTTGTATCAATTATATTTTTTTACTGTTTTATAATCACTTTATTAATTAATCTTAATTATTAAATGTATAACCTGACAAATAAAAACACTAACTGATGTTTGGTTATGCTACAACACTCGTGTGTATATATGTGTGTGTGTGTATATATATATATATATATATATATATATATATATATATATATATATAATATTGTACCCTAAACGACACATTTTCACATCGATGTCTCAACAAAGATAAACGTCCATATTTCTCAACTTTGTCAAGAAACTAGTAAACTGAAATGTCCGAACAGGGAAAACATTGTATCGATTTAATATTTCCAACATCGAACAGAAAGATTTTAGTCTCAGAACACGTCAGTAGATAAAATGACTTTTTTTATTACAATAGAAGAAATGTTCGTTCAATTTAACTTCAGCGCTTTTATGACAATTCGTTTATAAGCTTCTGTATAATGAAGTTTGATTGAATTTAATTCAATTAATTATACTGATGAGAAACCTTTGTCATACGATAACATATTGTGCTGTATTGCTGATAAAATTACAACAACGAAAAAGTATTTTATATTTGTATTAATATACTTAATGTAAGAGTTTTTTTTATTCTACTCAAACATACAGGTAGAGTGTAGTTTATGGATATTCTGTGATTATATAGCGATGTATGAAAAAGTTTAAACATTATATGTAATTAGAGAATTTATAACAAAATGCATTGTAGTGAAATTTACCTACTGTTTTTGAAATAATAAATTACAAGTATATCCGTACAGAACGATATAGAGAATTATTTATATCAGGTAAATCAAATACATTCGAAACGATCGTGACAAATTATATACAGCGTTGGCTTTATGCCAATGTTGCGCCCCATTCGTTGAGAATATTGAAGAAATGATTATATCACACGGTCATAAAAAGAAGCCAATTTGGTGTGCAACAGTCGTAAAGATGTTTGAAAAAAATTAAAAAGCTCTTAACTCTGATTCAATATATGTTCGTGTTTATTTTTCATAGCGTTTTAAAACAGTTACGAGTTATAAGTGATATTTTCTTCTAATAATAAAATATGTGTTTGCAGTATATGTGTATGAAAATGATATTAAATAATGTTGAAATATTATTACCTTATAAACTAAAAAAAAAATAATATTTTATATGAACTCCAATGAAATAAAAATATTCTATTTTCTTATTGTATGAGGAAAAAAACTATGCACAGCTTATTTATTTTTTAGTGTTTAATATACACAGAGTATGTTTTAATAAAAATAAGTCACAGATTATCAATATATTTCACTACATGTCCGATTGAGAATTTAATGCGTGGAAAAACTTGAATGATATGAAACCACATTTAAGTTTCGTATTTGAATTTAAATATATTATTTATTATTTTCCAAAAAAACTAGTTTTACATAGGATTTAAAAACACAAATTCTTTTGTTTTTTATCGACAAAATATAAAAAATAGAAAGAGAAATTTTTTTTGAGAGATCATATTTCTGTAAATATTTTCAGTCTTAATTATTAGACTGTCTAAACACAGACGATTTGCATTTATATATTAATAAGAATTTAACGTTCTTTATAGCACATATTTCTGACATGTATACAATGTAGAAACACACTTTTATTGAAAGTAAACAAAGCTATATTACATTTAAAAATAAATTAAAGCGTGACATTATATTTAAATATGTTAAAAACATTAAATAACTAAATTAAATCTTCTTTGAGCTTTTTTAAAAGCGATAAAACTTTTATTTAGAAATAAAAGAAACGAATAGCATTTACAAATAAATGTATGAATATGCTTAAAAAAAGCCTGAACTAAGCAATATCTCTTGAAATTATCAACAATACAACAAATTGCACTAATGTAATTTATTAATTTGTTTTTACTTAAATACTTAAAATTAAATAAAGAAACATTCTTCTACACTTTTTTTGATGGAAACTTGCAATCCGTCATTACATAAATATGGACTAATATATATAATAAACAATAACAAAAATGTATAAAGGAAGCAAACAAACTAATATACAATTGCATATTGTTCGATTAAGCTTTATTAGTAAATCATGTTTAAATGTTTGCTATTTAAAATAAACATAGTCTATATAAACAGCAAAATCAAAAAATATCAATTTGTGTTTAACAGCACATAATGGATTTTCCAGTTAATGGAACGCATGAAAATGTTTAAATTCACGAGGGATATATAAAAAACCAGTACAAAACTGTGTGTTTTTTCTCAGTAAAAACGCAGAACGAAACGAATAATACAAATTCATTGTTAGTACGTTACGAGTTTTTCGAAAAAAAAAACCATCTACTACATTCATCATAAATTAAAAGCACGGGTTTCAGAATAACAAAAAGTGTTCTTATTTTTAAATGTTTTAATTTGTATACTGTTTTCAATTCGACACACATTTATTCAAATAAAAAAAATTATGCGAACCATGTAATTGTATCATAAAACAATTTTATGTTCTTTGTAAACGACTCGGAGATTGTAAAATATAATTATTTATTCTGGGATAATAATAACTTCGTATCATTTGTCTGCAGTGACTAATTGTTTCTTTAAATAAATAAAAAAGGGTAAAATGAAAAATAAGTATTTTTATTTTTCTTCGATAAATGCTTAATTAATTTCTTGTAATTGATCAAATATACGTTGAATATGTTTTGTCACTGTGGCTAAATTAACTCTCATAAATGAATTTTTCACTTGTCTCACAAGTCAGAAACATTTCTTTGATCAAAAATGTTCCAATAACTGATTAATGATCATTTTTTGATAATTCTAACGCATAGACAAACCTATTTTTTCTTTACCATAGCGTTCTGAAGAGGATGGTATTGCCAGGCTAAGGTAAACAAATATCTTGATAATAGTATTCTTTGAATTACAGTCTTGTTGGAGTTTATGTTAATCATTTGTGCCTATTTTTCCAGTACTATTAGGTAATTTATATTATAAAACATCGACATGCAAAGAAGCATTCATTTTTTTAAATATATTTTCCTCATAAGTTATACATCCCTTAATCATGTCATATCTACAACTACATTTTACACTAACATTTTCTTCAACGACTTTCCTATTTTTATGAAATCAAATTTTCTTTCATTGTTTTGTTTGCTAGTCTGAATGATTTTTTTCACTCCAATTTAAGTTGTTTATATGTTTAATGATATATTGGTCTAAAAATATATGTTTAAATTATTGCATTTTAATTATATTTCAACTGAATACTTTATATGTGTTAGTTGTTGCATTCTCTTTTTATATATCAATTTCTGTTCTATTTTTAATTCGTAAAAATGATCAGAAGTGTATCTGTGAAGAAGTTTGGTTTGTTATTAACGTAAAACGACAAATATAACATTTATACTGTCATACTATACAAGCTAACATATAATACTACAACATATTGAGAACATATTGGGTTTTATTAAAGAATTAAATATTATTCTCTTTATAAACTTTCTGTACTGAATGTTTAATTAACTCTATAATGTTTGAAAAGAATTCAAAGTTACGTAACTATTAAATAAAGAGTATAATTAAAAATTTTAACTGCATGTGGTATATAATAGGCAGTAATGAATCAAACTATTTATTTAAATTAAAGTAACAATAACTATATACTTTCACGTTACACAAACGCTTGAACAATAGACGAGAATCATATTTAAGTAACCAGTTTTTTTTTATGTTCAGCTTGTGTAGGTACCGAGCTCCATCCTACGTGGTACACACCTTGAAATCAATATTAATGCCTAATTTATATACTAGTCGTTTTGGTTTACAACAGTAGCTGCTATATAAATGTCCATGCCTTTCTTGTTGCAGAGGTGTCAAATGTTAATTCCAGTCTAGGGTTGTTCATTTATCTGATGGATTGGATGTCACATTATGCGGTAAATTGATAGATGTCGAGTTTGTGTAGATTGGTTTTGTAGATATCAGACACGTACTAGTATTTAATTGAAAGGTTTTTAATGTATCATATAACAAGCATTATGTAGATTCTTTTAATGATAAATGAGTGCTTCTTTTAGTTATTTGCTTAAAGAATTACATTTTATACAAAACTAATGGAGGAAAATCGAATCATTTATATAACTGTATGTTTAAAAAAATATGTTCTACTACAAAAAACATGACATACAAATTATTATTAATTTTCCGATATAATACTTCAAGTATGTTTTTTTTTACTTCTCATTTTTTCTTCCAACAAAAATAATCAATTTACAAGTAGATACAAAATTGAATTTTCGAATTTATCTTCAATTTATATTGCGGTTTGTGAGACGAAGAAAAATTCACTCGTGAAAATAATTTTTTTTATTTCTTTTTTTTTTTAAAAAGAACATTTGTAGAGTTAACAAACGTTCAGTAAATACTCAAAACGTTTTCTTCCTAAAATGCAAGCTTAACACGATGTTGTGCCAAGATTGTGTGATGAACTCTTTTAAGTGCTGTTCATTCAATTCTTGAATTCAGTGTCATAATGAGGAACAGACGAGTGATGTGCACCTGTTTCAGACGTACTACGGGGAGGAAGTACTTTTTTACTCTTATTTTGGGCAAAAATAGTTACGAATTTTCTTAAATTTTTATACAAATTTATGGAGTACATTGTGTTTATGTGTGTGTGTATGTGCACGTATAATATACATACAAATACTTTGATTACTACAATAGAGTAATAAAAAATAATTAGTTTCATTGAATTGCTAAAACGCTGAAATATTTCTGATAATAAAAACTGATAAAAAAATTACATTCAAAACTGAAATTTAGCACTTGTGAAATACTTCCAAAATATTGTTCGTGCTTATTCAATAAGATAAATTAATATACTTAAAAAAATTATACGACTCAATCGAATGATTTATCTATGCGTAAAATAATACACATACTTTCGTGTAGTCATTGAACTGTTACATGATTTTTTTTGAGAAAAAAATCGTTCGGTGAAAATGATTCGGAAATTCGAAAGCAGTGACGAAAAAAAATTAATTGTAATAATCGGTCAATTACAAAACGAAATTCAATAAATGTGTATATTTATACTGCGTATTCAATTATTTTATGTTAATTTAGAAAACTGTTCTATTATGTAAGTAAATTAGTATTATTATTACTATATTAGAACTGTTCTTGCGAATTAGTAAATACTAAACACGTTCAAGTGACTCACTGTGTAAATAAAAGTTTCTTTAAATGGACAATGAATCATAAAAAAAATTAGATGCGAACAACGTGCCCGTTTTTATTTGGGTTAATATTAGAATACAAAATTAGCAAAGGGTTCAAGGAGGAAAGTTTTTTTTTAATAGAGCTTATATTTAAAACGAAGACATACGACCATTTTAGTACATTGTATTTTAAAGGATTTATGAAGGAAAATGTATACACATTCTTCGTTTATATATATATATATATATATATATATATATATATATATATATATATATATATATAAACATGCGTGAATGAGCATATGAAATAACTATATTATTTATTTGACATTTAATTATCGAGTATTTTATGTAACAAACGCCTTAGTTATAAGAATTTTAACAAATTTCATGGAGTAAACTAGACATTCACTGCAATGCAAACAAATCATGTCTTTATAGTAGTTCTTTTACGTGTCATCATCGACAAGACTTGTCGGTATATTAAAAAAAAAACATGTTTAGCAAAGTAGTGAAGATATGAAAAGTCTTTAAATTGAAGATAATCATTATGAATGGAAAAAATCTTCATTTATTTAAATGTTTACGGATGCTTACTAAATAAATCAGTTGAACTATTATTAATATGTTATATTGTTGAAAGAAACTAAACTATATTTTGTACTTCTTCCGCAATTTAATAAAAAAACACTCATGTAATTTGTACTTTTATGTAGTTGAATCGTAACTGCGTTTTATTTTATAATATTTTAAAAGAGAAAATGCTATAAAGGAAATACAGAAATAAAACATCCAGAGTCCAATAATATAAAAGCAAAAGTTACAGACTAAAACAGAAGCACTGTACGTAACTTATAAACGTTTATTTAAATCACAGGAAATGTAAGCAATTAAAATCATAATTATTTTTCCAAACGAATATATATATATATATATATATATATCCACGTAGAAAATACATAAATACGTTTTCATATGGACTGTGTACATACACGTTTGTAATTTCATAAAAGCATACGTGTCATCATTGTGCTACCAAGTTTATTCGAAGGGAACTTTCTCCCTATAATTGGTGCAGCCGGTTCTTTCCCAGCACACAGTTATTGCGACTTGGGTCTTATATATGTTTATACACATTATTACATATTCAGGTAAGTAAACAATTAATAGATAATAATATTTTGTCTAGTTACATCAAGAGACGATTGAAATCATTTCTAGTTCTATGAAATTAAATAAGAAACTCTGAACATCAATCTAAATGAAACAACACTGACTTTCTGACGATAATGATATTGTTGATGATTCTTAACGTAGTTTCAACACGCACTATAATAATGTGGAGGCTGGTGGACCAGTTAACCTTGGCTAATATAGAGCATGTTACAATTGTGTCAGACCTTATTTGAATTCACGCGTGTGTTTGTGTACAATAATGTATTTCAATACAAATAAATAATTTAATTCGAATGGACGAAGAGAGGAATTGAAATTACCCGGTAGCAAACTGTGATTTTTTCATTAATGACTTGGTATGTGTTAATTTTATTTTATTTTTTTCCGTGCTGTCAAGATGATAATAAAATGGAGAATGCGTGGGATTTGGAGCAACCTTGAATATTGACTTGGATATTAACGATATGCATGACTGGATAAATGAAAAAAACTTTACCTGTGTATATTAGACATATGGTTTTGTTTCTTTTATGTTTACAACTGTTGACAGTATAATTTATTTCATTTTTGTTTTGTTTGTTATAAGTTTATACGTATCCTTAAAGTTGTTATGAAAATAAACATTTTCGATGACATTTTTAACATTATTCAAAAAAGAATCTGCGAATTGTTGATAGATTATGAAAATAAATATCTACTGACATAAATGTGTTAATATAAAAAGAAAAATACTTGTTAGAACCACTTTGGATCTGCCTACACACTTATTATAAACTTTCTTCGCAGACAAAAAAAATTTAAACTAGATGATCAAACAAAACGATAGAAATATTTTAAAAGAAAAACAAAACTTTCGTATTTTTTTAATGTATATTTATGTTTATTACGAATAAGAAAGTTGTTACTAAAAACGCAATGGTCATTCGCGCTACTTTTAAAACAAATTAACGGACAACTCTTTATCATTACCCGACATATACACGTGTTTTAATCATCTGAACGGAAACTAGTTCATCAGGTCAGTTGATAATCGTTTTACACTCATCGCAATGGGTATTACGGAAGGATATTTAAATTTTATTAACGTGTCAGTAGATTCGTCGAATTCAATTATTCATTGATTTTAAGGTTGTTGTCCTAAGTGCCGGATTTTAAATCTCATTTTACAGACATTTATAATCGATACACGTAGGTACCAAATGTATGCAGTTCAGTGATGAAAATTAAGCAAGAATTATATCGAACATTGAATATAACTCTTCCTGATGGATCTGTCAAAGTCTTACAATTCAAAGTGGTTTTCTCGGTTCACTCAGGCGTCAATCTTCTAAGACTTTGTCTTATGGGAAATTGTACTTGAGCGATTCGAATAAGTAAAATTGTTTCACTGTGATAAACATGTCAAGAAACAATTTAGAGATTGACAATCGGTCTGTAGTGAAGTTTAAAATCCGATAAAAAATTAACCAGATTCAATAATTTAAAATGGTATTTATTTAAATAACACATAAATTTCAATTTATAAATTCGAAATAAAATAAATATGATCACGAAGTAATACCGACAGTTGATAAAAAGTATTTTCATAACTTTCTTTAATATAATTTGCAATAAAAATTAAATATACTAATACAAACAGTACATTTCATTTTTATTTAATGAAAATCCTATTTTTACAGCTGCCAAACAATTTTTCATAAATTTCAATAAGTAAAATTATCAATAAATTAACAGAATGCAGGTAAAATGTATTTGCCATAAATTCAAGAAGGTAATATATAAAGGAAGATAAAATAATTGAGAATAATAAGTAATCTACCAACAATCTGTATCTAAAATAATTTTTATACTTGAAATTATGGATAGATAACAGTTTTTTAATTAAAACAGTCTTAGTATATAAAGTTCATACAAATTATTTTTATCAGCAGTTATTCTGTTTTACTTTAAATTATTGTGTATTACAAAGAAAAATTATTGCTGAAACTTTTAAACAATGAGTCATATTATAGCAAATATAAACATGCACTAGACAACAATATTAATAAAACCATGACCAGGATGCCCAAACTTGGTACCTTTTAAAGAATTCCATGATGTGATAAAAAAGAAAGCAGCAACTTTCTATCGGTGCTTAAAAACTAGTGACTAATATTGATCAAATATTAGGAAACAAAATCAGTGATTTAATAATATGAAATATATGATTCATAGTTTTTTTAGAAGAATGCACACGAAATAATGCATAAATTAAACAAAACTATAAATAGTTTAATTTTCTGAAATTTCATTTCAAAATTTTAATGAAATGTTTAATTTTTCCACTAAGTTCAATTTTTCTTTGGTGATCTTCGTCCTTTTGGATCACCTGAGTGTCCATATTCCACAAACTTAAACAAAAAATTACAAAGACCAGCAGACCAACGTATTAATGGGATTTTACATACAATTTTAATTTTAAGTTCAATCTGTTAGACTGAAGTGTGCAACTGGAATGTGCAGATACATTTCATAGTGTTTTTTTTGTTGTATTTTTTTTATTAAATAGTTCTCTTTAATAGTAATTACAATTTTACGTACTGCATAATTCTAATAATAATTAATCATTTATTTAGTATTTTCCCTTATACTAATAAAAATACAAAGGAACTACACATGCAAATATTTTTTGTATTCCTGTATTCGAAAAAAGTTCGATACAAATAAAATTTAAGATATATTAAAACAAACGAATGCAAATTTAAATTTCGAGTTGACATACTAAACACATAAGTATTCTTATATTTTTTTAATTACAAAAAATAATTGAATATACTTTTTAAGCTAACGAAATTATTAAGAGTTGCACCGTTTTTACAAATCATGATTGTATGAATATGGTCACAGGAAATATGGCACCTTTGTGTGCTATTAACATATATTTTTTAATTTACAGTCACAGTTGGAGTACAGAATTTTGAACAATATCGTTTGTTCTATACGAAAAATCTACATGAACACTTAAGTTTCATGTAAAACGTAAATTAAATTATGAAATATGACTAAAAAATTTATTTGCTTACGTTTCTGTTGTGTACACATTTTAATGATTTAATTAGTAGGTACAGTTACGAAGCGAAGAAAACACACACGACCACACACACACACACAAATATAAACATTATATATATATATATATATATATATATATACATGAGTTAAAGTAGACATTTTTTCAAGAGAAATTAAAAAATATATTCTATCAAGAATAAACAATTTCCACGATAATCATGAGTGACAAATCCATTTAAAACTTGTTATAATGACTTTAGTGAAATGCTGTTTTGCTTTTAATTAATTCGATAATTTTACATAACTTTCTCTTTGATCAGCAGCATTCAACAGGACGATAAAATATGATAAAAAGTTTAAATTATTAACATTTTAATAAATGTATATCGAGCATTTTTTACATTTATAAATTCGTTCTACTATGTACATATAAAACACCATACATATATGGTTCTATAAAAAGCGCCCGAAGATAAATGAGCTAATATATTGAAACATATAAACTGAACCATTCGATAGTGATTAATTGAAATGTGTTTTCGATGTGAAAAATAAATATTTAAATCGAAAGAGTCAAATCAGAAAAATTTATTGCGTTACTCGACTGTTCAAAAAGTGACACCATGAAAATGAAACATTAATTTACGTGATGAAAAATTAGTTCTGCTTGATACGGTGTGTATTATACCGTATTGTGTAACAAATGCATAAAAATAATAAAAAAAAACATATGATAATAGATAATTGAAACGGACACTTACTTTCTTAATTTGAATTTCATACAACTATGACTGATTAAACCGGAAATCGGTCAATTATGTAAAATATTTTTTAATTGTATTTGTTTTTTATTACATATATATATATATATATATATATATATATATATATATATATATATATATATATATATATATATACATACATATATGCACATTGTTTTCAGTTACACTTCTGCGATAAAATATATTTTTGTAGTAATTAATTTTTGTCAATGTATAATATTGACGGTTAATAAGAATTTCTGTCTATTACAAATATTTACAGTCTACCATTAAATACGTTAAAAGATTGATTAAAAGTCTATAATTTATTTTATTATATTTTCAAAATATTTATAAATTACTTGTCATGTGTAGTAAATTGAATACTTTTTTAAAATTATGATCCTCATGTACAATAACATTTATGCGTTATTTTTTTTTCATGATTATTTTTTCGATCGGAAGTTTCCCTTTTATTTGTTATTTTTAAAAAAAATGGTTAATACAGATGTCTTGTTTGTTTTTGTATTGGAAGATTCATAATCAGAATTTCAAAACTGATTTACGTTTTAGTAATTACAAATTTACTTGCGTAACTGCATTTAAGTTTTTAATTATTTCTTGATATAATTCCTGTTTTTATTCGATCTAGACGCCTCTATACAACTCTTGTTTTCAAGTACAAAGTTGTACTTTTTTCCATAATATGAAGTTATTTAAATAATTCAAACTAATAGAATTCACATTCTCAAGGTGTGTTATCACGAATTTTTCATTTACTTGACAAAGTATGAAAACAATTTCAATTTTAAAAATCATCAGTAATTAATTATTGATCATTTTTGATCGCTACTTATGGGATTTTCGAAGATGGTTCCATTTTAGGAGCATTAAGCACAGAAAAAAACTACCGATATACTGTGTACAATTCTTACGATGAACGAAATGTGTTTAAGAAAAAAAAATTATAATTAATTACTGAATATTTCTGATTATCGACATTTTTCGTGACTTATGGGGCAAGTGAAACAATTGATTTGTGAAAGTAAAATTAGCCACAGTGCTAAAACTATATTGTAATAGTTTGTGTTTGAAAAACATATAAATACATTTAATGAATTTATATATTCATAATTTAAGACTATGCAGTTAATATAAATTCTTTTTTTTTTTAAAAAAAAATATGAATATTTCTAGCTTCTATTATCTTATCGGTTTTTAATAATTAATTTTTTTTAATACCAAGAAGTATTGTACTTAGTATCATTTGCGAAAGTAAAAAAAAAAAAACGAATTTAGAATAGATGATAGTTTTTGTTATAAACGGAACTCCGACATAGGGAAGGATTTATTCTAAGCAGACGTATTATGTCACACACAAATATATATATATATATACACGCACACACACATATGTGTGTGTGTGTACATTAGACGATTATTGGAATATGCCAATCGATAACAGTTTATCCAATGACAATTACGTACATAAATTATGCATTTAATTGCACTTGTTCAATTCCCACATACATTAATTTATTAAGGACATAAATAATTTTTCTTTTTATCAAAACAAAAATTGTATAACAATATTTTTATTGTTATGCAAATAATATTATGTTGAATTAATATTCATGTATTTTTAACATACAAAAAACATAAAAATCTGACTTAGTACTACCAACAAAATAACGAGCAAACTTTCAGTGAAGAAAGGGTAAACTATGAATGTCACAAAACCGCTGACAACATAGTAGTTTAGAACAATTGCTTATAAAAAATGTAAACGTTTTCTTCTTTGCTACTAAAATAGAAATAATTAATTATTTAAAGTGATTACATCTACAAGTTTCTTTTCACAGCGTATCGATTTTCAGAACAAGAAAGACAAAACGCTATTAATTATGAGGAATGAGATTATGTTCTTATTCGCTCTTATTATCAATTACGACAAGAGTTCATGTTGTATATAGCAGAAAAAATTATTGTTTGTCTCGTGAAGCGAAGCCATAGAAAGTAAGGTTCAACGGTCTGTACGCTATTTTTTTCTTTATATTTAAGGACTGAAGTGCTATTTAAAGTGTTAAATCTTTGTGTAAAGAATGATAAATATTTACCGGTTATACTTACAGTCAGAAAAATATACAGTATAAAACTTTTTTTAATTATCACACTCCCATCATACATATGTATTAGGTAAGCACACCGTTTTCTTTAAATTCAGTAAATAATAATAGTATATATTTCTGTATTTATTTCTATTATTATCAATTTTTTGTCACTGAACTCATTGCAAAAGAATTAATATTTTAATTTGAAACAAAAATATAATTAAATTTAGAGTAGTGTTTAATTTTTTTTCCTTGTTTCACGTGTCACATGACTTGGTTACAAACATGTTTGTAATAAAATCATTTAACAACGCATTTAAATTCTTTATACAAAATTGAAACAAAGCATGTAAAGTGGAAATCGTAGACTTTTGTAATGTATTAGATTTATAAGTTTTATAAACGATACTAGTTATTTAACCCTTTGTAGGACAAGAAATTTTGTGAATCTTTACATTTTAATGAAATCTTGATTTAATTTAATTAACTCCAGTCTACGCAGCTAGAATAAATTATTAAAAAAATGTAATCACTTGTAACAAGCCCCAATGGATGGTCAATTATAATGAAAACTAACATTTAAGAAAACAATTGAATATGCATGCATGGGGCTAATAAGATCACTTTACCAAAACGATCTTTATTTGTGGTGGCATTAATATTTGCCACAGACCTACAAAGAGTTAAATAAACCTACATTTTGGTTTTTTAAATTATGTTAAATTTTTGGAATAAACGTCACTGCAAAACATCGTTATTAAGCTCGTCAAAATTATCTCAAATTTGTATTGTACATTAAAAAGTGACATTAAAGAGTGACTTGTTATTGGCTCACCAAGGTACTAATTCTCAAAGGAATCGAACTACCTTGCCAGTTCACAAGTATCTCCAAGTAATTTATTTCTTTGAGCCGTCAGATTTTGGAATAAACCCCACTAGTTCATTGTCGAGTTAACAACTTGGCAATCACAGGAACCTTCATGATAATTTCTTCTTTTAGAAGAAAAATTTTGATGCCTCCTGGGAAACGATACATGAACGAGCCAACAATTTACACTATAGCGTGTGACTAAGGCACATTAATGTTCTCACTATTCATTAAAAAATACTGTTGTATTTCAAGTGATTTAGAAACAGAAAATGTTGGCTTATCTACAATGAATATTTAATGTAATGAAAGTCTTAAACCTGTAATATAATATAAGAACACCTTCAATCAAAAATACATTGCGTGATTTACTGAACTGAACTTCATTCTAAAACGTTTGTTAATATTTCACATCTGATTAATTTTTTTGTGCACAAATGACATTTTTTAAATATAAACTTAATTTTACATTCGAAGAAAAGTCGTTTGTATTCGATGAAAGTAAAATTATGAGTCTAAATGACGGAATATTTTTAAGAATAAAGTCAATTATTAAAAATAATATAAAACTGTGTATGTTAAAAAATAAAACTCTATTTATATTTAAAAAGAAATACTTTATAAAATAAATAGAATGCGAAACAAAAAAAATGAAGCCAAAAAATTAATGGTCCTACAATAGCAAATATATAAAATGTATAATTTTTAAATCTATTTTACAGAATTAATTATACTACAATGTTTATACTGTACGGGTATTTATACTTAATTCAAATAAATGCATACGATTTCATATAAAACTGAGGTTCTGTAACTACTTATCTAGCTTTAAATAGTATATAAGATGACATTTAATATATTGCATTATGTCGATTTGCTACACAAGTAGTTTTTTTTTGATCAAAAATTCTAAGTCTTTCAGAGAATTTTTTATTTTTTGAAAGGACAATAAAGGGTTATACACAAGAAAATCTAATTGTATTTTCTTTAATGAGGTTAAATAATGTAGCAAATAATTAGGTGTGGTTATATATATATAAATGTATGTATGTATATATGTTAAATATATGTGGTACAAGTTCAAAAGTTTATGGTATGATTATGATGGAGCAATAATAAACATAATATATTACTAAACTAATTTTCAACTAATAAATTGCGTTAGTTCGAAAGCACAGACAATAAGTTGAATATCACATAGAACGGGCATGTTTCGTAACTTTGTTTCGAAAAATGTATTTTCAACAATAGCTGTGTTTACGTAGTGGCATGCCTAATCGAAAAGAACACTCCGTTAGAGGAATAACGTTGTCACAAGAACAGTTACCGTTTCATACAGAAGAAAAGTTCGTAACTTTTTCAACGGCACAAGTTGACGGTGTAAAGTTTCACAAACTTACCATAAATTTCAATTAATCAAGCACGTTGAAACGCTTACGTATTCGACACAGAATGTATTGTTTATGAATAATATAATAAGAAAAACTGATACTCTAAAGTGGATGCAATTTATAAAGGACAACGAAAAATGTTTAATTGGTAGCAGGAATGTTCAGTGCTTTATCCGTACTATAATTTTTTACGACTAATGGAAACTGTTTTTTTTTTTACACGTTACAGTAATGTTGATCCAAGTTCAATTAATGTTCGCATGAAAACTTTTCCAATTTTAATTGGAAATTATTTCAAGTACAAAAGGTTATTCTTTTTTCTTTTCAATTTTACAGATTTACTTTTTTGTAATTTATTACTGCAATAATTGTTTTTATTCCATAAAATACTTGTAATTCATCAACGCCGTTACATAATTTATCAACACTTTATAAATTACTAAGCGACATTCACATGTCATACGTATTAAAATTATTAAAATATCTTCAGAGTTCACCGATACTTATTGAAATGTAAGAACTTGCATCAATCATGATTACCTTGAATATGATCTATACCAGATAGGTTAATATACGTATATATTGACAATAACAAATTGTTATATTTTATTATAAACTGTATTTTATATTAAATGTCAATACAGTAATACCTTGAAGATTCTGATTAAATAATCGTATGTTAATTTTTTATAGCTTCACATATTTTTTCATTATCTGGGAATAAATCTATAGAAAATCACTGCAACTGCAGGAAACATGCAAAAACCTGAATACAAAATTGAGTTTAATTTTTAAATATTAATATAATTATAAACAGGTCCTAAACGGTCACTAGAATCAATCTGAATATAATATTATTATAAATATATTAATAAACATTTCTATTCGCAGAAAATCTAATATCAATTAAAATATAACAAGATCACAATTTACAATCAATTTAAATTGAATTTTTTGACACAACCTGCAATGGATAAACTGAGAAAAGTACATATTTTTTTTAAACAAGAATATTTTCATAGAAAATGCACGGGAAAAGTTTAATATAGTATGAAAGTTTGCCATAACGAGGAAAGAAAAAAATCGTTAACACGCTTGATAAGAAAGGTTCGAGAGTTTCATGCCGAAAACCCGACTTAATTGAAACGTAAGACTGTTTTGGAGATCTCTGCGTATCATGAGAGATTAAAGAGTTTGGATATTAGATCGATCATCTTAGATTACTGCACGAACTGGATTAAGACAGATCAACATTTGGAATATATAAAAATTGTAATCCACGTGTATGAGATGAACTCATTGCTTTAGATTTTATTATTACACATTCTATAATTGATTTTAAAGATATGAGTATTGCAGGATTTCTTTTTTTATTGAAAATTTATACCATCAAAGAATTGAATAAATTAATTTTAAGAATTTATGAGTTTTGATTACTATTCATTTTAAGGTTTCTTTATACTATACTCAAATATAAAATATGTTTTACTAATTGTATTACTGATTCAATCATGCTGTTATTTAACGGAGCGACGTCTCGCAGTACCCCCTGCAGTGTGAGTTCTGAGAACAGAAATTTATGACTCGTATTGCTAAAACTTCTATACTTCAAGAATGATTGTCGTTATGACTGATTTTTCAGTCAATCCATTATAATCCAGTTAATCTGCAATTCAATCAATAGATATTCGTATTTCTATAAATAAAATATACACATTTATATATATATATATATATATATATATATATATATATATATATATATATATATATATAAGTAATTAGAAATTAATAATAATCATTAAAATTTAATCCATATGTAAATAGATATGAAATATTAATAAAAAAAGGATATAGAATAATTACCAAAATGCATACTTTCAAAAGATTGAGTTTGTTCTACCTTTAAACGTTCATTAATCGATAACTCATTAATTGACGAAGTATGATGGAACTAATTACCGTCGATTAATTGTGAATGGGGGAGATTTTTTTTACTGTTTATTATTAAACAACTGTACATTGCTGATTTCGATTTAATGTTAGTTCTATTTTTTTAGTACCACTTGTAGAAATGATTTATATTTTAAAACAGTATTATAATTTTTAATCTCAGATATATTCAACACATATCAGTCAATCCTCTTAATTATTCAGATTTGTATGTAATTATGTTCTTATTTAAATATTTAATTGAACGACTGACAGTGAACATTACTTTTCAACTCTCCATAAACTAACTTCAACTACGAATAAAAAAAATATGTATATATAATGAGAACGTTGTCGTTACACTTTTAATAAAAAAAAGTAGTTTAATAATTTTTATTTAATATATATATATATATATATATATATATATATATATATATGCATAAATTAATACTTATTTTTTATTCTACAAAAAAAAGACCATTAAACGAAAATTTTGTTCTTGTATTTTCAATAAAGAAAAGTAGTATTTTATACTTTACAAATGGTTTTCAGATAGGCTATCTTCCGTTTTTATTCATTCTTATGCCGCCCTCGAGTGTAATGTTTTAAAGTAAACGATATGGTGTCAGAAAGGATAAAAGGATACGGTTGCTGAAATATTAGTGATTTGCATAAAAACCCAAAAACTATCTACTAAAAATCTGAAAAATAGCTTGTTCGCTCGACGGAATTCTTGATTTTTCCCTATAGTATAAACGATATAGATTTGTAACATAAACAAAACGCATATTTATATACTTTTTCATAGGCATAAAAACACACATGTATAAACGAAACACCGAAGCACTGTTGTACTCGTGATAAAGTGTGTAATTACAAACAAATCGATGTTACGAGCAACGAATTTCAAACTCATGACTAACGAGCTGTTTCAACCCTCAAGCTGGCAGGCAGATGTCAATATGACATTTTAAATGACATTCAGTTTTTTTTCCCTACGAGTAATGTGTTTGGATCACTGAACACACTTCGAAATTTGTTACTAGTCGCTTTCAGCTGGACATTTGAATAGATTTTAAATACGTTCCATTTTTTTTATTCGGTTTGTTTACAAACCTCGCCGTATTTTTTTATATACATTCTTACATATCTTTAAAACGTACTTTAACTGTTTTAAAATACAGTTTTCTCCCACTTAATTATCCAACGTCTTTTTAAATATGCGAATCATGTTTCGAAAATAGTACTTGAATGCTGTTAAAATAGTCGTTTAACATTCTACTCAATTAATCGTTGAATTAAATTACAAGCAATACATTAAAACGCAATTTTGAATAAAAATCACGCACCGTGCGAAATAAACGTACGGAGCACGTAAAATAGGCATCTAATTTCCAACGGCGACATAACGGAATGACCTACCCTCTATGAAAAAACAACGACGTCATTTGACGACAATATATATACACACTCGCACATATAATACGAAATTCGATCCGAGCTTGCACTTAAAAAGGTCAACATTTTATAAATCTTCCATGATTTATGACACGTGATATCGTCCATCTAACCGAGCAATCGATTGATTTGTTTGACACAAATAAAGGCGGCATTTACAAATAACTATTAAAAGGAGTTTGTTATTTGGAACGAAAAAAAGTACGCATGGCATGGGTATTATGTTGCCGACATGTGCGTGCTGAAGATAATTACACAATTTTAACGAGAGCTTTTTTCCAATTTAGTTTCTGTCAAACACTTGTATATAAATAAGTTGTTAGATTCTTTTATTAAATATACACACATAAATTCGATGTAACCTAAATTATGATACAATAAAAACGTATTAATTTAAATAGTATAATGTTACCAAGAATGAACTTATTATTAGAACTAATAACGAACTTGTATTTATTATATATATATATATATATATATATATATATATATATATATATATATATATATATATATATGTATACCCGAAAAAATTACAAATAAGGATTTTCAGAAACATAAATAACAAGAAATAACTAATCAGAAATGTTTACAAAAATATTTTATAAAAACAAAGGTTATTCACTGGTTGGAAAATTGTGACAATTCTCTACTTTATCTTGAGATACGTTCAAAAACGACAACGTTAATTTAAATATATAAAAAAATGAAAAAAAAAAATAAAGAAAAAAGAGCAAAAACTTTGTATATGTGTATATTTAGTTTTTTAATGAAAGTAGTTAATAATTTTTTCCCCTAAAATAAACAAGTAGAACTAACTTAAACCAATAAGTTTATTAAAAACTGCGTATATAAATCCAATAAAATTTACATTAACTTTTTGAAGTTAAGTTCGAACATGCAGAAAACCGAAAAGAAGTTAAAAGATTAAAAAAAATTCTATACGTCGGGCCTCTAATAATAATGATATACAGAAATATGCATCAACAACAATCAAAAATGATCAATAATCATTTATTGAATATTTTTGGATGGAAAACTTTTTACGTTGGATTAAAAAAGAATTTATTTATGAAACTTACAAGAGCAATGATTTTAACAAAACTCAAATTGAATTCCACGCTATATGTAAATCGATAAAAAATCTTTACTAAGGTGCCATAAACAATTTATTTTTAATGTACCATAAATAAATTACACTCTATAAATAAAATACAGTTAATTTAACTTCAAAATAAATCGAAAGACAAAAATCAGGAGACATGTCTTTTATTATTTTATTATTTGTAATCAGTTAATATTGAACACAAAAGATAAATAGTATTTTTTTAGAATGTTATGTTTTAAATATAAAAACTTGCAAAGGGAAGTGGTTAAATAATTTCAACCTTATCTCAAATGTTTTCCTATTATAAATTACCAAAATGTTTACACATATGACAGACATGTTTTTTTTGTTAAATTGTGTATTTTTATATCAGTTATGTGGTTGTTATAGCTGAAGTGTATTTAATTTTATATATTTTTTAAATAAATATTTGATAAAGGTGTTCATCAAATATTTTGTTCCAAAAATTTATGCATTTTGGAATTTGTCGTGATTATTTTAGAAATAATATAATTATTATTATCTTCAGAAAAACAACAATTGGCTGTTTAATACAACTTATATCTTGTCCTTTTTTCTAAAGAAAAACTGATCGTATAGTGTATTCTTAATTATAATCAAATATATTTTTTATATAGCAACTGTTAAAAGATATTTCAATCAATACAGCATGTAAATACAAATACATAATGGGTTTCAGATTATAAAATTATAATTTTAATCCAAAGTCCCATTTACAAAAACAACACATGTACTTTCAGATTAATAAGTAATATAAATATTGAAATATCCTGTTTATAATATTTATTCATATTACTCAAACGATTCCAGTTTATAAAAGCGACAGTCTTTTAGGAATACAGTATGTAAACAAAAGTAAATATTTGTAATGCTAATTCTGAATGCATAACATTTATGTGTGAAAGTAAAAACGAAATGTTATAGTGAAAAAGGAAACCCGCTGACAAACCCTCAACATACATATGCATTACATAAATCACAGAATAAATTGAAGTATCACTTACGTGTTTTTAATTATACATCAAATTATTGAATAAAAAAAACATAACACATAATTAGAATATATATATATACATGTACGTATGTACATAGTATATATTATAAAAATGATTGTTAACGTTATGGTCCGATAATATGATATTAATTTTGATTGTTTTGTAATGTATAGCAAAAAAGAATAATTTAATGTTACGATAATTTACAACGATGGAAAAAATATTATAAAATATAGATTTGTTTCTAAGTAATATAGTTTCATACCTTATGAAATGAGAACAGTAAAATGAAAGTAAACGATGTATAAAAAATGTCGATTTATAAATTTGAATTGTACATGAAAAAAGTCATATTCATCGATTTAATCCAATGCCATTAGTGGAAATTTTACTACATATGTCGTGTAATTATATATATATATATATATATATATATATATATATATATATATATATATATATATATATATATATATATGTATATGTAGTAGTGCACAGTAAGCAATTACAAAACATATTTATTACAACACGAGAGGTGTCAATAACACTCCTTGTTGACTAATGGAATAGAAGTATGACGATATACGACATTTATTCATATATAGTTGGAATTAAACAACAATAAATAATAAACTGTACGAGTTTTTTTTTTCTTGATTTGGAAGTTTCAAATATTGATTGAAGGATGAGAGAAGCTTATGTTCGTTGAACATGTTTTTTCAGGTAATCGTTCGAAATGAAAAAAGTTGGACGTGTACGATAAAAAAGATTTTAAAAATATAAACTTTTTGATTTAATGCTTTTTTAAAAAACAGTAAACATGCAAACGATGTCGATTGCATATTTATGAACTTAAGCGTTTTTTTTTTTTCAGAAAGAATATATAAATGGTTGTAGGTAAACGGTACCACGAAAAACTTATGTATTCGTGAAGAATTAACTCAGAAATTTGAAAAAATGACCTACATTCGAAATAAATTTCCGATGACTTATAATAACAAATACAATTTTTTGCACTTAGTCGAATGGTATGTGATTTGTGACAAATTATCCCAACTAAAATAAGGTTCAGAATTAACGTACAACAGTATGAATCGAACTTTGTGCTTAAAAATACGAGAGAAGCTATTAGATAAAATTTGAATTAGATTATATAATTTTAACCAGTTTATTTGCTTTGTTTACAAATTAAATAACATGTTTTTCGGTTTTTTCTCTCCATCAATACAAGCAGCTCTGTAAAGCGACCCAAAGTAGTGCAGTGCGCTGCTCTTTTATCATAGGTGCTCTTTTATCATACTTGTCGACCCTAATTAACGATTATTGACTTGGTTATTAAACATTAAACTCTTTTTATTTGTTTATTTCTATTTTAGTTGTAGTATTAAACGTTTCATTTTTTTTTTAATTCTTACAATTTAATTTAAGATACTTTTTTGATATATATATATATATATATATATATACATATATATATATACATATATATATATATATATACATATATATATATATACATATATATATATATATATATATATAAATTTAAAAAAAAACACACAAATCCCTTGGCTTATTTGCATGTATTGTTCAAGAGTGGCTTATTTGAATGTATTGTTCAAGTAATCTCTAAGTTTATAGGATCTGTAAGTAATTCGCAAATTATTCTAACTCTGAGAAATTTCATATTACATTGAACACAATTATTCCTAGTGGTTTAAGGTATACGGCATTACAAATATGTCTGTAAT
The DNA here is from genome assembly GCA_034766995.1 of Acanthacorydalis orientalis. Taxonomy (NCBI): domain Eukaryota; kingdom Metazoa; phylum Arthropoda; class Insecta; order Megaloptera; family Corydalidae; genus Acanthacorydalis; species Acanthacorydalis orientalis. The sequence continues at coordinate 28,743,831 of CM068319.1, forward strand.
ATTCAATTTCCGTACAATTTTAGAACTGTATAATCTAGATAGTATTAATTATTCAAAATGGATATCTTTAATAAACATGTTTTTAATTAAATATATAGTGTCAAGTAAATGCTTTCAACACACAATTAAAGACTTTTTCTTAATTGCTTCTAATTTCCTAAAATATTCATGTTTCAATCATTTTTTTTCGTTCTATTCTTCATTTTTTTATAGTCAACTAATTAATGAATAATAAATGATTGACACACAATTGTAAATAATTTCAATTCTAAGATAGGTATTTCGATCATTTTTTAAACAGTGCTTTTTCTCTTTCAAAAATATTTTTTTGGAAAAAAAAAAATGAATTAATGAAAATTTATAGATAAAATGAATTTTAATTTGTAACATTTTAACGAAAATTGAAATTTCTATTTTCAACATATGGATACCTAAATTTTTTTTTGTTTTACACGAATCCTGTAGGTGACATGCGAATCCGTTTCTTCTACAATCGTTTCATTACCTTTTATTTTTATTATTAATATTATATAATAAGATAACATGCAAAAAAATGTTTCTTATTTTGATACAATTCATATTTTTTTTATTTTTAAAAAACTAAACATTAAAAAATAAAAAAAAATAATTACATAGTTTTTTAGAAAATATTTTACATCAAACGGTTTGATATAATTATTATGAATTATAAAAATTCCGTTGTATTATATATATATTTTTAAATTCAATTGAAAAATCATATCTTGCTATATAATAAGTATTGAAAAACACTGACTTGAAGACTAGAACCATAACGATATCATCATTTCACAGAACATTACACTGGTTAGAATACAAATAGACTGTTTCAATATTCGAACAATGAAACAAGAATGGGTTAATAGAATCAATATTGAATCTCGATATGTAACAGGAATACATTTCAATACAATTTTTATTTGAGTTCAAGACCTTTTCATAATTCTCAGAATGACATTTGTTGGAAAACTACTGCCATATATCGAGTAAATATTCATACTTAATAATAATATTAAATGAATTTTCATACGACTTCTGACAAAATCATTTAAAATTTATTTTGTTAGTAGTAATAGAAGTAATATTTGTAATTACTTACTACTATACTTTTATTATCGTCTTAAAATAATCATAACCGAAGAAGAAAAAGAAGAGTTCAGTGTCTTTAAAAAAACCATCAAATAAAACTGACTTCTCCGTATTATTTAAGGTTTTAAAGTGATTTTTTTACAATACCATTCGAGGTCAAGTTAATACTTAAATGAAAAAATATGTGCAAATTGTAATAATATTTACAAGTAAACCACAGTATTACTTTATTACCTGTTAGGCAAATACACAAGCAGAGTTTCCACGTAAAAACCGTTTTCACTTACCTGAAACAAAGAAAAAGAATACATTAGTCATATACGAATAAATAAGATAAATAATGAAAACAGCATCATTAATTTTTAACGTATAATTTACGTTTGACAATGAAATATAATTGAGGAATGTTAATGTCACATAAAATCGAAAGACTCGTGTTTCATAACATTATAATAAACAAATATATGTATACACATAAATTACACACATCTATATATATATATATATACCACAGACACACATAGAACACAGATCAATTAAACAACAGATATTTAAGAGACGCGACGAAACTAGAATGAATTGCATTCTTGTACTTTAGAACGAATGCCTTCTTTAATGAAAATCTTAAGAAATAAAGCAGACCAGTGTATTGGTGAAAATTAATAGTTTAAACAAATTTCTACTACTGGACTTGTTTCTCTAATTTGGTTCATATATGTTAATTATTGTTATTATTAACAGTTCATTAGTTTTTTATATAAAATATAAGTAACAACTCTTTTTGTAATAAGAAATTAAAAGACCTCAACTCAAAAAGATACACAAGCTGTTTTTTTAAAAGCAAATTAATATTAAAAAGAAAGGTTATAAGAAAATATTAAAATACTATTCAAAAAACAATAAAATTAGATGAAAGCTCAATTCTATTACACAAATAAAGATAAATGTGTAAGAGATGTGTAAAAAAATATTAATCTTCACAGTATGTTATTTTATCTTAAGAAAAATATTTTTTTTCGCAAGAAAACGTTAACATATAAACAGTTTATTCATTTTAAATAAATAAGTACTTTAAAAATGTTTAAATTTTAATACAATGAATACTGATGAATATCGATAAATATATCGTACACAAAAACTTTTCGCGATTTCTGTATGTGATTTTTAAAATAATTTTGAGACCAAAAACATTAAGAACAGCTACTTTATACCAAAACCTAAGAATATTTAAACATTGTACGGTGTCAGAAACATAAAAGATATGATTTGATTCAGACTGATATTAAATTGGACAACTAATAAACTACTTTGTCAAATTAATTTCTACAACCATAAACCTCATGATACTTTTACGAGTTAGGTACATTTTAATCAATGCGCACCACCATCAGAAATATAGATATGAAAGAGTACATAGGAAGAGAGCGGGTTGCAACCCTGACAACTATTAGTAAATTGAAAAACAAACATTTTATCCTGACACGACCATATTTTAAAACATTTCTTTTTCTGCTTACTAACATTTCAATTTTGTAAAAGGAACATGAAAAATTAACAAACATCAAACATCTTGATTGAAACATTAAGTTTGTTCATAAGTAAATTTACTTTGAAAGCAAATATTGTTTTTTAAACAAAGCGCCTCACAAAATATCGAACAGGTGAATTACACAAATATTGATTTAATTAACAACATTTATATCGAATGACAAGTAAAAAAATATTTACATGAAAATAACTGTTTGTAAATTACTGATCGATAAAAAATATATGGACGTTTCTTATCGTCCGAGAATAGTTATCAATTATGACAAGTAGGTACGTCAATCAAATGTCAAAGAACTTTCTATTGGTTACTTGAATAACTGATTGAAAAATCGATATGCATATATATATATATATATATATATATATATATATAACAATTGTGTAATTTTCATTTAGTTCATTTTTGGTTATAAACTGGATTTTTTCAAGAATGAAAACATGACAAGAATCCGTACTTCAATTATATGTACGAATATTGAAATTTGTGACTAGTGACCGTTTACATATTTACACGAATACTTTTTCGATCGATTATACCGGTATTTTTATATAATAAATAACTTTCATATACGAATAAAAACAAGCGTATGTATACTACATGCTACAGATCAGAAAAGGCACCACGTGAGGTCTTGATTTACTTATAATCTACTTAATAGTACTATTGTTCCTTTTGAAAAAAATGTATTCTTTCTGTACGATTAAAAAATATAAAAAAATTACAATCACAGTTGTCTGTTATTGTTTAATGTTTATTATCATTTTTTTCAAATTAAATATAATACAATGAACAATCAAAGTGAAATAAAAAACATATATATACATATTCTTGTAATGATAAATCGTTATTTAATTATTTTCTTACTACAAGATTTGAAATATAAATAAATTTATTTCCACACTTGTAAATGACAAATATGGTAAGTCATGATTTACAGAGATTTTTAAATAATAAATCGTAGAAGAGGGAAAAAATAGATTTTTCAGACTAGAAGATTATGAAAAAGATTTCAATCAATTGTGTATTGACAGAGATATGTAGAAAATGATGGCGATACATTTAATATCTATAAAATAAATTAAACGTGATTATTATCCTAACGGTCTTTGTCATTTTGGAACTTTAGATAGATATAAGTGAATCTACTTAAAGATGGGACACGTGAGTAGATGAGACAAAAACTCAACTGATTCAAAGGACAAAGACTATCAGGACAATGCATCAACTCTTATATAAAAACAAACGTATGTTTAATTTTTGTATGTATTTAAATCGAATTCAGAATTTCATACATTTAATTTGTCCTGCTTTTGTCCTCCTTTGTTATTTGAGTCACTTCAATGTCTGTTCTCTACTGCTAGTTTTAGCATGTGTTGTTCCATTTTCAAGTAGATTTCCGATACTATATATATCAAAAATCCATTTGAAGATGACGCCAAACCTAATAGTGGAGAACAGAAATTCAAGTGAACAAAAAGGGCGAAGATCATCAGGCCAACGCATCAATGAGATCATAGATATAAGAAAATATTATAATTCTAGTATAATTAGTTGAATATTCTTTGAAATATAGAGTTAATTATTCAGTAGAAGAATACTGATGATATAAGGATCCACGCTGGTATTAAATAAAAAATATTACTATTATAAGCCAAACATTAGTCATAGGATTTGATTGAAATAGACAGCATGATTTATAAAACAGTTTAATACTAAAATGGAATGAATATAGTTGATATTTAACCTCACATTCAATATAAACAGGAAAATGAAATTGTTTCTTATAACATTTACGATTAATATTTATGGTTTACTTCGAACAATACTCAATTTGCGGCATTATATTGCGAACCCATATTTTCCGATAAAATTACGTCAATAACCTCTTATCAAACGCACGTGTATTGCCTACATTCGTACAAATCGATTTTTTTTTTCATAAAGAGCGGAAAGTATCTTTCTATTATCAGGTATGTCGGCGAATTTATTACTTTCGGAATACGAGTCGACATTTATATGGATAATACAGGATTTAAGTGGTATATTTATGTTCGGCATTTATATAAATTTATTAATTTATAACGGCGTTTAACCGGCACGCCATTCTGATTTAATTCCTTAAATGTGATAGTCGTAAATTTTGTTTTGTTTTTATAGATGCTGACATATAAATATATACAAATACTCGTGCTGGAAGGAATAAAAATTGTACAACTATATGTAACGTACGAAATTACAATAAATAGAAGTCTATAAACACACACGTTTTACCGATTTTACATTTCATGATTTCCTCAGGGATCACAAGCAAGTAGCCATAGATGATAAAAGGTTACCGATACGTAAGAGTAATTGTTTTTCAAGTGTGACAAACACGCATACACACACACACAGAAAGCATATATATATATATATATATATATATATATATATATATATATATAAAATTCAGATTGTTTAATCTTTCCTCTTTTACTAATAAATGTGTTACTGAAAAATACTAATTATACTTTTTTTCTGAATCTCTTATTTAATGTACTGAAATAAAGTAAGACAGCAAATAGCAATAAACATAAAATGAAATCAAGTAACATGTATAAAATGCAAACGGTTCAAAAACTGACCATTTGTTTGAAAATATATGTGAAAAAGAAACACTGGATAAATCAATTCATATAGAAAATAAACTCATCTACATCGTACTTGCCAATTAACTCTAAGACGATATCATGTCTGTAGAAAAAGTCATCAGCTGTTGTATTTAATAGAAAAATATTACATTTTTTAAAAATGCACTGCTACGAAAAATACTGTCGACTAGGAAAACATTATTTTCATTTTCAAAATTGTGCGAGTTCCTTTGAACTTTTGAGAGTATAATATCACTTTTCATGTTAATACAAAGTGTAAAGAAACGCAACGAAAACTATAATTTCAAATATAAGCAAACACCTTTTCACAGATGTTATGATAAACAGTCAATGAACTTGTTGTATTGGAAAATCAATAAATACGACCCTGTGTTTACCACATAAATGTTTATGAAAACAATTCGAACACATTAAAAATGTAATAAAGCAAATAACAGTGAAAACAGTGGACTTTTCAATATAAATTTTAAAAATAAATGGTAGTATGTATTGATTTTTTGTAAAAAACGAACATGTACATAGTTTAAATAATTTATATATATATATATATATATATATATATATATATATATAAATGAATAATAATTCATAAAATACCTACTAAAGAGTTATTTTATATAATAAAAATCAACATTTTAAATGTTGATATTGCAAGGTGGTAAGGGGTATAAATAAACCAGATTATGTTTCCATACAAACAAATATTATATATATATATATATATATATATATATATATATATATATAAAATTAAAAATATGAATCGCTGAAATATGAAATTGTACTCTAAATAATACCACCAGTTTCTAATGGTATTAAGTAAACAAATATACCATCAGATGTGATCTAATAAAGGTACCTACACGCTAATGTTTTTAAATAAGTGCATAATTATTAAACAATTATTTTTAACTGAAAGTAAACACTGTCAAGGTCGTTGGGCCCTTTACTTTCATTTTTATACCGAAATAAACATAATTCCATAAGAATTTATCGAAATCTTGATAATAGCTTAGTCGTAATTCAATAGCTTCATTATAAATTCCACGTACATCACATATATGTGCCGTCAGTCCTCTTTAAAGAATAGCGTGTTGTGACGACGTCGACAAATTTCTACATAATTAAATTTGAGTCTGCCACGAAGAGGACAAAAAAAGCTATAGGGAATAAAACTTTCGAGACACGAATGTAAAATAGAAAATTAACGCTTCTACAATTCGACATACAAACAGTTTTGTGATATTTTATTATAATTGTTTTCATGAAAAATACACACACACAAACGGATCTATATAAATTTGTCCAAAAATAGAAGTTGCAAAGGAAAACGCGTACTTGTGTTGATATTTAAGTAAATAGAAGAAAAGTTTGTAGCCGTTTAGACAGATGCTGATGATTGTACGAAATTGAGTTTCTTGAAGCGTCTGTGAATTGAAACGACACTCGCTTGTAACATTTGAATCTAATTTGATTGTGCATTATTGTTAACGATTTGTCGCATTCCTAATTAAATGAATATTTATGTTTACTAATTTTAAATAAGACATTCAGTTTTACAAGAGACTCCCTACAACTATAAACACACTGTTAAATGTACTATTATCGAAATATATTTCGACTATAGTAGAAATGATTACAATAATGATGTAAAGTTTTAAAATGATAATTGTTCTCGACGAACAGTATTGTTTTACAGATTTTATAGAAAATATAACGAGTTATTACAACTTACATGCTTCAATTGGAAAAAATACGATCAAAACTTACGAACTTTATCGATTGGTATAATTTTCGTGAACGTATTGGAAAACTTTCAGTTTTATAACATGAAAGTTTGTTGTATAGCAATATATATATATATATATATATATATATATATATATATATATATATATATATATATATATATATATAACACTTATATCAATAAGTTTCGTCATACATACATACACATAAATATATATATATATATATATATATATATATATATATATATATATATATATAATGAATATCATTCCATTAAATATTTATGCATAGTTAAATATCAATATTTTGTAAATAATACAAAAACTCATTATTTAAAATATTATAAATACAACTGATTACACATGGTTTAATTAAAAATTACAATACGCTATTTAAAACCTATTTTAATTTCATTTACTATACATATAACAATAACATTTAATAGTTATATACAGAAATGTATAAACAGTAATAAAAAAAAAATAAAACTAATTTTGTTTCTATTGAAATGAGTGAAACAAATACAGAAGACTTTTACAATAATTTATTGCAATTCTTAAATAAATAAAACGGACTTACACACAAAACAATCTTTATAATTGTGTGTATAATTTTAATTATTTTTCTGACAAAAAAAATGTATGGGAAAATAATACTACACATCGAATGACCAAATGCATATTGATACTTTTTGTATAAATTCTAATCTGTATTAAATTGATTCGATTAGAAGTTTTACAATAACATTATTTATTAGAGTATGCTTATTTTATTTTGTAGAGCTGATAAAAATATATCCAAGTATATAACATCTGACGAAACAAACCATTATTACATTTATTAGGAAATGTGTACGAATTCTTAGTAAATATCTTCTTATTTTTAATCATTTCAATATTATTTTTAATCATTTCAATATTATTTGAAATACACTTTTTTATCATGCTTCGAACTCACGAAACATTAAAATAAAAATTCATTGATAATAAAATACATACAAAATCTTCAAAACGAAAATGAACATCTAATTTCGACAGAGTGTTCATAAATACAAGACTTTTATTTCGTGTTAATTACATACAACAGTAAAAAAAATCCCACTGAATTATATTCCCGTCGAGCACTATATTCTTCTTTATCAAATTATGTAATTAGCACAATAAACATGTGCCTAGAAGTGCTCAAGTTAAACAGGCCTTGTTGCTGTTTAAAGAAATAATAGGTCAACATATTCCGTAAAGGTCATGGATAACATGGAAATAATTTTACTAGAGAAATGTTTATGCAATGTAGCAACTGCCTTCACAATTTATTTAAGGTACATGAAAGCGAGAGATCGTTGTCAAAACTTTCATTCATTAAAAATGAAAAAAGTATAACATGGCGGGACTGCCTGAACACAGAGTTTACTTTGTACTAAATGTGATGTGATTTTTGTCTGAAAAATTGATTTTATTTTTTATTTACATAGAAATTTTCTGTAACAAGAACGTGCTAACTTTTAAAAATAAATTGACTGTTTTTCTCCAATTTTATATTGTTATAAAATAATTTGATTACTATTAGACTTTATATAAAAAAAATCCTTTAAATTCTAATACTGTTCCTTTGAAAATATATTGAATTTGTACAGACAATTTCTATTTTCTGTATTTCTTTTTTATTGAAAAAAAATTGTTACTTATAAATTAAGTAACTTGATTTTTGATATTTTTGTTAATATAATGTCGGTTAAACGTATTTAAATATATTTGATTTTAATATATTATGCAATACAGTAAAAAGGTGAACATGTCAACGCTGATTGTGTTAAATAAAAAAGTTTTTATTAGAAAGTGTTCTACTGACAGAAAAATATTTGTGTTTCGAAGAAAGATAATCTACATTGTAAAAAGTAATCGTGCTAAAAGCTCTTTACAGACACGGCCCCCAAGTTGATTTCAAGCCAGCAGGCAGGCAAGCCGTGCGTTAGTGTAGCTTAACGTTACAAAAACTACGAAGAAGCTTTGGGAGTTGGCTTTCATTATAACATCCCTTCGCTGTTACTATCAGGCTACACCCCTTTAGGTGCGGCTCGACACGAACACGAAACTGATAAAATGCTAGTAAGTAAGCAGAAATACAATTGTAATGGGCTCCTCTAAAAAACCGATATAGAAATTAAATGAAGTCAAAGGCATTAATATAACGTTGCCGGAACAAAAAAGCTCGACGATTACGTCATTTATCATATTCTGCTATGAAGAAGACGTGATAAATCGAAAAAGATTTCACACAGTAACGACGAATTAAATCGGTAGAATAATATTATAGTACCTTTCATAACAAGTCGCCCTTAAGTGGATGCGATGTGGAAATGTAAATTCGTTATTTTAATAATCCCATACTGTACGGCATGTTAGACATGCAACAAGAACATATATTTTGTTCAATTTTCCACTTATGAAATATTCATTGAATCTTTAAAGAATTTAAATAGTTTTGCGTTCGTACTGCGTCGAATGGACGGATAACGTAACAATTTCAAATCAGGTGCGCCTCGGGATAACATTCCAACAAAATCATATAAAAAACTAATTTTCATACGTCAACACACACTTAACATTTAGTTATATTACTTTCATGAATAATATTCATTTGGTTATCAATTTTATCTCTATCACTTCACCTACTATATATATATATATATATATATATATATATATATATATATATATATATATACATCCACAGTTTTCATACATTTAAACAGAAATGTTAATACATAATTAAAAAAAAAACAGTGCTACATAAACTGAACCTGAAGTATTTATTTTGATAGAGAACAATATGGCGAATTTCATTCCATTATTAAGTACCAACTGTTATAGAAATATGTCAATTTGCTAGTGTATATTTCAATTTACAAATGAACAGTATAAAGAAAACTTACGATATTCCCAACGTAATTACAGATTTCTTTCTTTTAATGAACCAAATGACATTTCTGAGTTCCATTCGTTCTTTGATTCTCTGTTGTTTTAAAACTCGTGTCATATATCGATAATGAACTGTATTGACATCTATGTGAAATAACTTGAGGTTAGATACGTGATTTCATTTTTTTTTAATATAGTGCAATTATTATTTTTTTTGTTCATTTTCTTAAAAAAATATACTAGAGGCTAAACATTGTATTAAAGAAACTGATTTCGTAATGATTAAAAATATATGACTGATTTCCATCTTCCATTATTACTACTTAATTAGTATGACTTGAAAAATATGCTTTATTTATTATATTTTCTTTGGTAACAAATGAAAACAATATTGTTATAAAAAAATGAATTTTGACTAAATATTGTATACTATAACAAATATAAAAATATAGGATTTCTTTAAATAAATGATTACATTTTTTTGTAATAAAAATTGATTTAAAATAAAATAAAAATGTTCGTCCACTTTACACTTCTTGTATTGTTTTCTTTCTTCCAGATATGATTTGCTAATTTTATTGATATTTATTGTGATGTTTGAAAATTACAATTTTTAACTTATTTTTTTAACGTTAAAAATCTTGTTTAGTAAAATGTGAGATGAGAAATAAAGTAATATGGATTTACAAACAGGAATAATTTACATACTGCTGAACAATCAATAAATGAAGATAAACCGTGCCCATTGGTCTAATATTAAATTTATGACGAATTGCGATTTTATCAACTGATTAAACAATAAACACAATCCAAAATCGAGAGTTATGCCGAGGTGGTTTAATATATGCTCGCTTTATAAAAATGTACTGCGTAAAAAAGATACTCCAATTTATTTTAGTAATCTCTTCATTTCACGAAAATATAACAGCACCGAATACCTGTTCGCGAGTGATCAAAATGAACTTAACGTTTGGCAATTTGTTTTCAAACCGCAACGGTTATATAAATCATTAGTATTTCGACCTAATTGACATTTGAAGCCACCTTACGAATATAAGCGCGAAGCGTAAAAAGCAAGGCAGACGATCAAAGCTGATAACAGGACGTAAAATTAAGACTGCCGCCATGCGGGTCGTAAAATAAGACCTAATGGTGCGATAGCCTCTGGTAAATCTTACTAGCGAAGAAAAGATAGATTTAGACGTGGGACGACGAAGGTGGCATAAGAGGGTGGTAGGGAATGGGACAAACAACATGAGAATGGAGAAGGTGAGGCCGGCAGCAGTCCAACACCCTTCGCGTGACCTGTGTAATCGGCATGCGATGTCAAGGGTGGTGGCTCGGTGTTGTGTCGGTTCAGTGGGAGGGTTTAAAAGACGGCTGACTGTACACGTATACTAGTCTTCTTGTCGTGAGTGCAACGGAGGTTTTTCGTGTGTCACGACGTCGACGACGGACACGAAATAGAATTCATAGGTCTGTGTGATGTACGTACTTAAGGGATGAGTAAAATTGTGAAGTAGAAAGGCTGTCTCATGATCGATACAAAACTGAAACAATCGCAAATGTTGAGCAAAATTGACAAGATTTATCGAATAAAATCAAATATACTTCAAATAAAAATCGACCCGTAAAAGAATCATTTCACAACATTTTTTTTTATTACATAATATATTTTTCCGTGAGATTTTATATACACTGTGTGAAAACCCTACGCATACATATCTTTAAATTACATAATAAAAAGTACTATAGAAACGTCTTATTATTAAATGTCATTGAAATATATTTGTCGACTTGAATGTTTAGAATTCCTACGATTTCATTTCTTTTCAAAAAGTTCAAAATAAACTTTGTGTTATTAATTTAAAAATTTGTTCGTTTTAAAAGCATCGTAAAAATATATCAAGTTGTAAAAATAAAAATAATACCGACGATAAAACTGTTTATTTAGTTTTCACAACTGTCATAAAATTATCAAGATCGTTTTATACGAAAGTTTCTACCAAAAAATGCATATAACTTGAATAATTGGTTTCATAAAAAATTAAATATAAATTCTTACGCCACTAAAAAAAATGGGAATATGTTTATGAAAGTGGTAGTATAAAAATATTTTAGATCTAGACTTTATTGACTTGTAAATTAATTTTTATAGATTATAGTTGTGTAACATCAAATAGAATTTAAATATGAACTGTTAATATCAGTAACATTTATTAACTAGAAAATAATATGTTTCATATATAATGTCTTTGCCAAACACTGAACACTATAAATAGATATATTTATTGTAATATCTGGAACCAAATAATTGAAGTTAATTGATACGTAGGTAAGTAACCGAACTAGAATTCAATATAAATTCATAGTTTGCGTCAACCCTACTTCATATAAAGACAACACTATCATCCAAAAGTCGTTCATGTGAGACAGTCAAGGTCTTGAACGCTTTTAACCATAGACCTTATACCACCTTTTCTCTCAGTACTAACGAACCGAAGTCATAAGTTCACGTCTTTCGGGAATTTGACTTTTTGCACGATTGCCGGGAGTTGGCGTTGACGTGGTATTTATATTGTTTCGTGTAAAAATTTCATGTGAACATATATTCATACATGAGAGAATTGAGAACAGATCGAAGTGTTTTATATGAAAATAGATCGTTGGTATTATTACAAAGAATGTGACATATAAGAAATATAATTTATACGTATTATAAAAAAAAACAACGGTGTTGTAAATTTTTTATGAATTGAAAAATGTAAATTTAATACTTGTTATTATATTCGTGAAGTGTATAAAATTACATTTAAGTTTGATCTGTGAGATCAAATTCATGTCGAACAATAAAGTATTTCCATTTCTGTCGTCATCGACTTACATAAATGCTACAGAAATGAATACTTTATCATTTTATTTATATTATATTTTTTATTTCATTTTTATGAAATAAATAAATCTACATTCTCAATTCATTTCTACTCTCATTTTTCTCTAAACAAAAAAACTGAAATTAAATTTATATCCGTATTCGTTTTAGTATTTAATAAATTTTTAACAAAATCTCTTCTTAAACAAATACTTTTTTAAACAGTCTTCTTAATAGCCAAGAAGACAAAAAATAATTAATAATTACGAATAAAAAATTCTGCAACATTTTATTCACGTTACGATATTACTTTACACTTTTTAAATTGAAAATGCGTGACTCGTTTTTCAAAACTACATTACTTTCATTATTGTAAAGTAATGCTTATTTGCAAAAATATGTTGAACGACAGGAGGTACTAGACTAGACTTACGACGATCTTATTTTCAACAAACTTGTACTTATAATACAACTACACAGATTTACTTGAAGGTGTGTTAATGAGATTGCTTGTTATAAAAAGCAATGTCTAAGATAAAATACTATTTCAGATATTTTTCAATTATATATTTCAGAAAAAAGGGGCAAGAGCAAAAAACACAATTATGATAATCACAGTTTAATAAATCAATGAAGTTAATCAGATCGAACAATGTTTAATCAAATTTTCATTCATATTATTATTATTAAGCATGTTGAAAATTCTTTTAAATTTCAGACTTGCTCTTAAAAAAATATATATTTCTCTTTCCTGCCTCTTTCTCTCTCTCTCTCTCTATATATACATAAAAATAGACAACAAAAAATATGTGTACAATTTATGACAAATGAACATTTTTGTGAACAAACAGTTAACAACATTATTCCAACTCGATGACAAGTGACCATTTTTTACATTCCAATTAATTTCCAACATTAATTATAAAGTCATTTGTTAATTGCATTCTTAATTACTGAGATATTAACTGTTATAAAATAATAAACATTACTGCACCGTACTCATGTACATTAATTAATGGAAATTTAAATTTTATGTTCGTTATTAATGGTGTTTATTTTTTAAATGGCTCTTATTAACGGAAAACACGGAAATGTATAAATGTTCATTTACGAGTTTAAACCAGAATAACGTACCAATTATTATTTTAATAACATAAAAAAATATATTTACGTCGGACTGTAATTGCAGTGATTTGAATTTACATATACGTTAAGTGAATCTTTAAAGGTTAAACTAGTATTTTTACAGTCATTTGAACGAATCACTACAACAGTGATCGGAGGATAAGATAAAATAATAATTAATAAGTGAGTAATAATGAACAGGAGAATTATTTCGTAAGATAATTAAAGACGGATTTACGCTATACAGATACACGTATTTTTTATTACCAAGTAAACAAAGAATTATGTATATATCAATATTCTTTTTTTAAATATGTAACAAAATGTATCTCAATGTAAGAATGCGTTTACAAACATGCACACACACACATAAATATATATATATATATATATATATAAATTTAATTATGTATTTAGGGAATAGTAGCACATTAATTTTATTTCAAAAAAATACACAATTTGTTACTGTGTAGATTAATCGTTGTTATGTCAGTTGATTTTCACTCTATACACAGTTGCACTCCTCTTTGTCTAATTTTAGTGTATAACTGAGATAAATTGACATTCTTTACTTACTTTCATATAATTTTGAACAAATTCACAATGTATTAAATATCCATAACTTAAACAACACGAAACTAAATCGGTTGAGACTCTTCAGAGGAGCAGAATAGATAACTATAACAACCTATTTTACGAAAAATCTATAAAAATTAATTGTCCAAATGACACTTATCTAGAATCAGTATTTTTATATAGAAATATATTCATGATTCCAATTAAGTTGAAAATAAAAAAATAAACAAATAACATTAACACATCTATCAATTCACCCGTTCATAAAAAATCATTATACAATAACTAATAAATATTTCAAATAACGGTATAATATACCGAGTTAATTAATAAAAAAAAATACATTAGGAAACAAATAGTTAATAAGTAGAAAACACTCTGCTATCTGTTTTTCATGACGTATTGATGCATATTTTGATGTCAGAAAGTTGTATACAATGCGAATCTTTAAGACTCCACTACACACATACATACATACTAAATGTTAAATATAGTAATATATAGAAAAACCTTTCCATATATGATAAAAATCATTTACTTACTATATAATTAATGACATTGATACATTTGTCTGTGATTCAACAATCTCTGTCTGCTTAATAACCTTTAGTAAAACGATAATTATATATTTTCATGTTATATGATATCATTATACACTTAACGATTCAATGCATTATATATATATATATATATATATATATATATATATATATATATATATATATGCATATGTGAAGGATGTAATAACACGTTGATTTGCCATTCTAACAATTCTCAACATTAACTAAATACTGTACAACAATGTATATTTAATTACAATACATATAAATAATAACGTTCTATTTCTTCAAAAGTCTTCTTTAATGAATTCTTATTTCTATCAATTTTCCAATAATTCTGGAATAGACAGATATGCAATTTCGTTTATGTGAAATATCTAAAGTTTATAGAGTAGCGACATCAATATCCGACCAGACACCAATTTACGACCACTCACATTAAACATGACATATAATAGATTATCCAGAAATGAAATCATAGAGAAAAAATATATGGACTTATTATTTGTGCAGAAACGAGCATATAAACTTTTTCAAAATATTTATATATTCCATATTTTACATGAACGTGGCCGTAATTGATACCTGACTAGACATTTGTGATAACCTTATTTTATAAAAATCGAATCTGTATACATGTTAATATTACCTATGATAAATGATTTTATTAATTTGAAGTAACTGATAAGATTTAACTGAGCAGGATTATTTTTTATCGTTTACTATTTGAGACTATTTTAAGAATAGAAACAGAACAAATTGTATCCCATTAAAGAAGATTTGATATTCAAAATTATTTAGTCAAGATTAAAATTAATATATAGTTACTTTTTATTTATAAAGGAACTCTTTTTTTTATTCTTGTAGGATTGTAAGTTCTTTGTTTTATTAAATATATGATATATAGAAAATACTGAGTTTCAAAATTTTCTTTGATTTTAAGTTAAAACTGTAATATTGTAACTGGCACAACAATTGTAACTGGCTGAAAAAATACTAATGTTTATTTTCTGATAAAGAAATCTGTTCAACTCGTCTACAATCAATGAACATTTATACACGTATTATGTTACTTAAATGCAGGAAATAAACAGAAAAAAACTGGTTTTTGATTCTTGTTAAAACCTTAATAAGTTTACAATAACTTTATTGGTATTATTATTGAATAGTCATGTTTGTGCATGACTATATATAATTTGCAATAAAATATTTTTATTCAAATTACATAACAATATATTAATTAATGACATTTATTTAAAATTATTACTTAATTTTCCTGGTATTTTCTTCTATAGAGCTGCATTTATTACAGTAACTTCTGACAGCACATATTTTAAAAATTTATGGAGAATAATTTCCATTTATGTTCATATTCTTAAAAACGTTAGTAAAGATTGCATAATTGAAGACATTTACTGACTTTTTTGTCGACTTAAAATAAATTCTTTGACTTTTAATTGCGGGTTTTTATATTTTTTTGTCGTCGTACGAAGTAAAATACATTTACTTTATATACGAGTAGACATAAATGTAAGCAAATGTGACATTTATTTATTTTTGAAAAGAACGTGTTTGAAATTTTATTTTCATTGAAATTCATGCACAGTTTTAATATGTTAAAATTTGTATGTTACTGAAGGATGGCGGCAATAAGAGATATTATATCTCGTCTGCTTAGACTACAATTTATCGTTATAAATTATTAACCATCTCATCTTTTGGTATTTGTTTCCAAATAATCATATATATATATATATATATATATATATATATATATATATATATATATATATATATATATATATATATATATATATATATATATATATATTAAAAAATGTTATTTGACCACAGAGTTTTATTTGTTTTCTAGTGAACGAATATGATTTTATATTCAATGGCTATATAAGAAGTTTTACTTAATAATCACTGTATAAAGTTTCATTCAAGATAGATGGATAAATAAGTATTTTCTTAAAATGTAAGAAATGAAACTGTAATATATCTAATACTATTCTATTTCAGTAAAAAAATATCAAATTTTATCGTATTTCTTCCATCTTTTTAAGCCAGGTTATAAATAAAAGAAATCTTACAATCTATCGTAAAGAATAATAAATTCGTAATCTTCTAGAAATAACATCACTGTGCATAGAGACATGATCGGGTTTTCAAAAATTATGTACATTTTTGAAAAAAAAAAGAATAAATGATAATCCTAACGAAAAAGTAAAATAAGTAACGATTTTAATTAAAGTATCAACAGTACAAAGAAACAGAACTCCGTACATGAAAAATATACATACAACATTTAAACTAAAGATGTATCAAGTACATCAAGGATTATAAAATTTCAAAGAACTCAGTCTGTTTATGTGACTTTTATTTTACTGCATTTATTTTTACGACAAAACTGTATATTGAAAGTTGAAGAATACTTACATTTTACAGCAGGAAAATAAGTGCACTTTTATAAATTTACTGCACAGACGTACGTGTCTGTGATACAGATAACCTCATCAGTATTCCATTAACATTTTTGTTATAATCAATTACTTGTATTCTTTCAAAAAAAAGGTGCAAGAAAAGAAAGTTGGGTGATAGATTAAACGATAAATATTACATATAAATGAATTATTCGATAAAAACTTGATAAATACTACATAATTTCTTTGTGATAAAGTAGTTCTTAATTCTAATGTATATTTTATTAGAATGAAAATATTAAATTTACAAAACGTACCTGTATCTATTAACTAAATATATCTATAAACTATGTATCTGGTATGTGTAAAAGAAATTCTATGTGGAAAGATTATAGATAAAAGAAATCTAAAGATGTATTAGAACAATGGTGAAACGTAATTGAAATGTTTATCTCAAAAGTAAATAATTTATGTTTCTATTTAGTATACAGACGCAAATAGTGAGAGTATACAAACATTACAGGTGACAATTGTCGGACTAGAAATGGAATGTTTGATTATGTATTTTAATTAAACATAAATGTACATAACTAATCAAATATACACATGTATAAATGTACATGTACATGTATAAATATATGTACATATTAGATTATTTGATGAAGATATTTTTATATAATATTTCTCTCTCTCTCTCTATATATATATATAATATATATACACGTAGAAGTGTTATAAAATCTAGAAAATGTTAACGTATTTGCAAGTCTATTTTAGTTCCAATGGAATTGTGTTCGGTCTTAAAGAAAAGGAAAGTTCAGTGACAGATCAAAGGACGTACAGATACATGCGATGATGTATTTGATAGAAAGATGGATTTTTGATAAAAATGGGAAACGTGCTTCAAAATTCCACATCTGAATAATAAAAGTGTATTGAATTTTTCGTGTAGACATCATAAAAATGTATAAATAATCTTAAAAAAAATGTGTAATTTTTATGTCAAAGAAGTTCGTACTTCGTGCAAATTTATACATGTAAAAAACCTATTAAATGTAAATTCTATGAACACTTATTTTCACACATATGTACAAACTGAAAAAGAAAACAAGTAGTTCGATGATATAAGCAACATACTTTTATGTATGAAATTCCTTGATAATGAAATGTTTCTTTTCAAAACAGTGAACAGTACAAAAAAAATTAGTCATTTTATCTTCAATAGAATATTTGTTTGAATATAAACATGTATATAAAATACATACTATTCATTTATTAATGAATAGTAGAACTGTGAAAAAAGAAACGGAATTCATAGCACAAACTGAATAAAATAAGTGAAATAGATATAAATGTGTCTTTTGTGTCTTTCTAATTAGCAATCGCTCTCTGAACTAATTAAATAGAAGCTTAATATAAATATATGTCTTTTGTATGGCATCTTCTGTTATATATACTTATAATTAAATAAACATTTGTGTACATGTAACAGCAATATTGATGTTTAATTAACGGTACTTACTGTACAAAATTTACAGTAAAATGAAATTAGGTTCAATCTAACAGTTTCTTACTACATATATATATATATATATATATATATATATATATATATATATATATATATACACACAATAATAACTTATTGCGTTTCAGTCGTCTTCGAGTTAATAAAAATGTGGAGCTGTATCGAAGAATAAAGAAAAATGTATATGAAATATTGCGTGACTGACCAGTGTTAACTTTGCCTGCGGTCAATGTAAATCGAGGTGGTAAAGGAAGCGTGAGTAATAGGAAATTGTACGTATTTTCGGTGTGGTTTGGCGATAATTTAATAAAAGGTTTTAATGTTTTTGACATCCGATTTAAAGAAAAAAAAATAATAGATAGTAATATCTTTGACAGATAATATATGTTTGCGTAAACAAAACTATAAAGGAAATGCGAAATTTTAGACATCAATCTTATACGGTTGATTTTTAATGTACATAATTGTTTCCTTAGGTTTTAAATAAAATTTATTTTCACATGAACGAAAATATTCAGATTATAATTCACAACGTATATGATTTAATTAACGTTACAACAGTTAATTCTGAATACATCAAAAATAAACCGAATTATATACATTATATATATATATATATATATATATATATATATATATATATATATATATATATATATATGTTAATAAAAAAACAAACAATAAATAACAGTAGAAATAAAATACAGGCACAGAAATATAACCATATGTACACTTACAGGAAATTAATACTGACAGAATTTATTATAAACAAATGCGTTTGTAATATTAATCTGAAATATATTTCTTAGCATTATAATATATTGCTATAACTATTTATGATAATAACTAATAAGTCAATAAATTTCAACTGTCTTTCAATAAGAAATAAAAATATATCATTTACACTATTTTTTCGTACCATAAACTGAATATATATATATATATATATATATATATATATATATATATATATATATATATATATAATGTAAAACTAGTTTGTGTATATGAATGTATAAGATTGCAAAATACTTTCAATATAAAAAAGAGTATATTTCATACAAAAGTTTTAGAAAGCCAACAACTGAGAGAGCTAGCCTAAAAAGCGAGCTTGGAACTTTTTGAACGGCATGTCTGTAAATCCAAAACATGTTTTAGCACTCAAGTAATGGTTCTCTAGATAGATACTATTTAAATTATTCCTTCGTATGAACGCGTAATGCGTTGTTAGAATAATTCCTCTGTGTATAAGTATAAATACGACACTGTTTAACTGAACATAAACAACAGTTATGAAATAAATCAATACTGTATCATCAAAGTATAGACCGGCTTTTTTGATAAAAAAAGAACGAGTAGTAAAAAAAAACAACACAAAAATTATCTTAATAAAATATGAATGTGCTACGAACACATTTTGCTTTTAATCAAGTACTTGGAAACCCACAATGTAGAATGTGAGATATAAAAAAAAATGCTGAAAACTCAAAACAAATTGTTGTACGGTTCGAGCTGAACTTATTATGTGACCGAAAAAAAAACATGGCCAGTCAGTAGCTGTATGCATACGTACACACATATAGATTTTACGAGAAGGGTTCAGTTGTCGCGCGATATTGCATTTTTTTTTAAAGCGTACTCTACACTACACACGCTACAACAATTTATATTTCCCAAAGTTAAAACGCTCTGAATTATTTATTCGCCACCAGATATACATCACGCACTGAAATTCATCCATCAAATACTGTCTTCAATATTTTCTGTAGATGAGTATTTAAAAGTTGTACGAGTGATCGTGGTGTTATTTATGTTTCGTTGGTATTTAACTTAAATGTTAAAGAATGAATGACGGATAAACTTTACCGTGTTTTGCCTCCATAAACAATCACACATTTATAAACAGTCGAGTTGAATTCAGTATATATTTTTTTCTTAATTTATTCTCATTACTTGTGAAAGTTTTAGAGAGTTGGAACAGATCTGTAATCTTTTATCAGTTTAACTGACTTTTTTTGTAACGTAACGAATTTGTATCGATACTAAAGATAGTAAAATATCTTTTTGCAATGAATAATTAAATAAGGGTTCACACAAAAAGCAAATCCCAAATCAGTACGAAATAGAATATATTTTCAAAAGTCATTACACAAATATATATATATATATATATATATATATACATACGATTTATTTTTATTCAAAAAATATTGTGACATTTTTATAAAAAGACTGGTAAGACGGTACCATAGGCGTGTATTGAATTAATTAGTTCATTAATTTTAAAATATATTAAACATTGTTACATCTAACTTTCAACTTCAACTACTAGTACTGCTGGTACAGTAGTTAAAGGGGATTTTACTTTAAAAGATACAATTGCTTCAACAATAATAGAAATTAATAAATATTGATATTATTGTAACTACTCTTAATCTTTTATCAATGGAAAATTATGACACATTGCCATAAAAGTCGTCGTTTTCTGAACATCTGTTCTTTACTACTAGTTTCGACATATGTTTAATTTTCAGATAAATGTTTCAGTTTCTAATATCAATCTGGAAATGACACACGTTCTGAAACTAGTAGTGGAAAGCAGATACTCAGATGATCACAAAAGATGAAGACCCCCACGACAACGTATCAACGGGATCATCACTTAAGTAAAAAAAAAACAATTATAATTTTAGAACATTAAATGTTACAGAATTCAATGACTGAGACATATGTGGCAAATGAGTGTATGGAATCCGTTTAAATGTTGATGTGTTTGTATGGACTAATTCTGCTGATTTACTACTTTATAATTTTCGTATTTATTGTCTTCACTGACAATTATTAGGGACATAAAAAGGGTGCAATTATATTTGTGGAATTTTGGTACATCTGAATTTGCACTTCAAAGTGGGAATAAAAACGCTCGAACTAGGATGAAAAAGATGACTTAAAAGTGCGAATGAACATTTGAGAAAGCTGGAGGTTTGAAAACAGAGAAGCTTTAACAATTGTCACTAGAGACTGAGGACATTATATTTACATTAAGCAGCGTTATTTATTTGAATTACGGTTTATTTAAAAGTTGTGTAAAAAGCATTGAAAATTGATTACGAATCTAAACATATAAAATTCGGAGAAAAACGGTTAAATTTATTAAAAAAACAGTTTAAATTTATTCATGAAAATCAGATTTGAAAAAAACATTATTCGCATTTTTTCATAAATAAAATCACATTTTGCAATATGAATTACGCAAAAACGTTACCGTCTGAAAGCAAATCTGATTCGACACGTGTTATTTGTGGTTTGAACGAATGAATTCATATCATCAGCGTTATTACATTAACAAGCTACTTGTCTCGTATATTGTCAACAAAATTGTTACAAGAAAATCACATATTGTGTATCTCTCGTACGATTTTTCTCTCGTTACTTCAAGTTTTATATGAAGCATATATACGATTTGGATTTAGTAATAAGAACGAACTTAATGAAGTTATGCTTGATTAATAGTGAATAGAATTTTATTACAACGTTGTATTTTTCTTTTATTGAAAAAAAGTGATAAAAGAATATTTTCGCAATACGAATAATTCTAGTAAATTTTTAGCGATAGTTTTTCTTTTTATTTCAAACTTATGTACGACAAATAAAACATTATGAGGAAATCCAGTAATGTAAATGTATTGCTTATGTTAGAAGTACTTATGAAAAAGAATCTTGACTTTTTGCTTCCGATAAAGACTGTATTAAGATTTTTATTTACTTAAAAACTTTTAACAAGAGAAAATTGTATAATAATTTATTGCAATTCATTGTTTTTATATGTAAATAGAAAATAGTAAACTTGTATAAATTACTTTTTAATTAATTACGTCTGACTTAATATTCTTTACTTTTAATTCAAAACAGGATTTATTTCTTAACAACTATTATAGCTATTTAACTCTTTCTTTTCTAACATGGTAGCTAAATCCCAGAAAAAAATATTTTGATGTTTAAAACATGTTTGACATCTACCATACTTTAATAATTTTATTATTGACTTTTATGTTTGCACTTTTCTAGTTCATTTGTTATTTTTGATCATAGAAAAAGTAGAGTAGAAATGAAAAGGACATCAGTTTCCTGTTAATACAATATATAAAATATTTTTTTCAATATTTATATATATATATATATATATATATATATATATATAAGTACAAACACAAGTATTAAATTACACTCTACTTTTATTGAGTGACAGCATAAAAGCTTTTGATTTATTTCAACACATCCACCCTAAAAAAATATAATAGAAGAACGAATTAAAGTAATAAATGTTGTTTTGATAGTTTGCGTGACCTTGTGTTATTGTGTACACGCTTATGTCGGGAAGTTTTACATATAATTTTCTTCATATAAAGTTACGAATCTACGTTGAGTCGTTCTGGTATTTACTTGGAATTTAATAACCTTTACTAGAATCACAAACTTGTATAAAGCCCATTCATCGTTGCTGCCTTTGAACAAACTTTTCATTTGACGGTATTAGGGAAATCGACCTCGCCGGCTTTTCTACAGCTTTCGTTGAATAAAAACTGAGAAAATGCCCATTTGCGGTTGAAAATTTTGTTAGTCAAGCAATGCGGGCAACGCCAGCTGCTGTAAATGTTTTTGTATGACACAACCGAGCATTTCAACTGAATCCTTTTGGGAATTAAGCAACCTATTATTGCATTTGAAAAGAATTACATATGTACACGAACAATTAGTCGAATAAAAATTTTATTACGGTAATAATACCGAAATTTAACCACGTAGCACTAATTAATATTAGTTGAATGCAGGTGACATGCCTTAAAACTGTTTTAAATGATTAAAAAAACAAATGAAAAGACAAAGTTTAATTTCGAATGAACGAAACTAAATAAAAGATATTACACAATTTTTTTATTACTCATTAAACATTTATCACGTTTATTTTTATAATGCTAAACTTTATGAAATAGGTAATTAAATACTTTTATATACATTTGTGGCAATACACACATATGTACATTAAAATTTATGACAATTTACATACAATTAATTTTAAATAAAGAAAAAGAATAATATAAAAACCAAAAATATTACATATGACGTTCGTGTTATAAAAAAGCAATCAAAATAAAAACGAGCACAGGGATTTAAAAATTCCGATGATTTCTAAAATACAATCTATATTTATGGATACATTTAATAGGTTTGATTTATTGCTAAAAATAGGTTAAAAAATTAATATTAAATTCAAATTGATTCGAATAATTTCTTCGAATGAATAATTCAAATTATTGTAAATTCATAATTGAAAAACAATCAACAATAAAAAAAATATAACCGGATAGTTCGAAACCGACGAAAGAAATAATAATGTCTATAAACGAAGATAAAAGCCAGTGGCAATCCGTTAAAAGAATAATATTGTGAATAGAATATTAAATTGTCTGCGTGTGTACCTCTTTTACATTTTAATATCTACCCCTTACATAAAATTGTCACTACGTGAAAGAAGACACGATCCGCTGTCCCAAACTTGTATTCGAACAATGCATGTCGGCACGGTTTCCTTTGCGTGCTCAGATAAAATATTATTCGATATTATACTTGAAGAGCATCATGACCTGTTTCCGTCAAATGTCAATCATACATATATATAAATTTACCTCAACGACAATACATTCATAAATAGTACACATATTTGAATAAAGCTTCCGAAATGTTTGGAAAGTCATCACGGGTTTTTTTCGTGAGGTAATTGCATATGTTATATTTATCAGTTATTACGAATAAACGAATGAAAAATGTCGCATTTTATGAGGAAATCGTTTTTATTACGTATATGTTCGATTTATACAAGATATTATTACCGATTGCGAGTTAAATATATATATTTACTATGCGTTTTTTCAATAAACAATAATATTATTGAACCAATCTCTTTTTATGAAAAAAGAATATCGTCTACTACTGGTATCAAAAAATATGTTTGAATATCACACAATAAAAATTTATTTCACGTTTTATGTATTGATCGGTACTTTTATAGACTATTAAGTATATAAATTCAATAAATAAAAACATCTAAATGTATTCAGTAACATGTATACTATTTTTTTTTTAAAAAAAAAAAAACCAGTAGAAAAATAGATCACTTTCATTTACAACCGTGTACGTGCGTTTAAATTTTCTCCCAAGTTCACAAACATTTTCTATTAGCGATAAATTTCCTTATAAAGTATAACTTCGATTTTTACAAACATATTTCAAAATGTGCATGGATTTCTACTATGGGAATACTTGGAATTTAATATATTCATTCTCATTGGAGAAGTCGATTTGTTTAACACATATTTCACGGAAAACTTTATGAAGAATAAACATTTATTTTCGTTCACTTTTATTAATGATTCCAAATATGAATTTCTCTCAAAATAAAAAAAATGAATTATCAAAGGATTTACTTTGAATTGATTGAAAATATTTGTTTTAAATTTAATTTTAAGTTAAAATTTACTTAAAAATACGAGAATTTATTAAAAAAAATCAGAACGTAAGATAAATTTACAATAAATGCTTCAACTTTCCTCGTCCTTTTACATAACAAGCTTTCACTCGACATTTTAAAGCCTGACGAAGCCGAACTAACTCTCTCTCTTTCAAACATTCCTGCTTTTCATTTATAGTCTTATACGCATTAATTATTCGTTCTCAAAGTTTTCTGGTATTTACCATACATGTGCGTAAACTAAGCTTTTAAGATGGCGGGGTATACAGATAAAAAAAATGAAAAGATTAATATTTGGAGGAGATTTACTTGCACAGCGATTTTTATTACTATTAAATTTATTATTTACTTGAAATCATTGAATTTTTGTGTAAATTTTATGTCAAGCTTTCTGAGCTACGCTTTCTTTTCTTCCTTCTCCCCCCACTGTATACATACATACATATATATATATATATATATATATATATATATATATACGATTTATAAACAAGATCTGTTGTAATATGGATAAAATGTCAAAACACACATCTATTATTGAACTGAAGGAAAAAATATTATGAGTTTTGAATATAAATATATATATATATAAATAATGTATGTATATAAAAACTTTTTTGTCAAAAGTAATCAAATACTTTTGATCATATTGAAAACTGACAGACAACTGACGTAAATTTAAACATATTTTCTCAGCACAAATAAATATAGAGTGAGTATTACACAAAATTTGTTTAAAATTCCCTTTCGTCTACATAGACATATCCATGTACACTATAACAAAATGCATAACACTCTCACGTTACACTCGAACGACTTTACATTTCGGTTTCATTTATTGATTTTTTCAACGGGCGCATTTCTGAAACATACATTTCGAGCTGGTGGCGTTTGAAGTTTTTGTCCGACATTGCGTGGAATATTAAGTACAAAAACTCACGCACATTTTATTTATATACTCCGTGTGTCCCATGTGTGTGTACACACACACTGAACGTGTTTAAATGGACACCATGTTATTATAGATCCATTGCACGTCCACATATACAGTCACATACAACCCTGTGCAAATATATAGGTTTTACTTGATTTATTTTTAGCTATGTGTACTCGTTATCTTTATCTAAAATACAATTATTCAAAACTCACTGACTTTATTCTAACTAGTAATTTGTTATCTGCAGTCACGCTGTTTAACTTTAAGCTATGTGCATTTGTATTGTATACACACAAACTTCGTTCTCCTCTACATAGTTTATATAAACATACATATGCATATATATATATATATATATATATATATATATATATATATATAAACATTTAATTAATAAGAAACTTATGAATAAGAAATAAACCGAAAGCAGCATTAAAAAATATAAATAAAATACTGGATGTATTATTAAAATATTCTTTTATATACTGCAATATTTTTAGTATTATATTTTTTAAAAAATATATATAGTAATAACAATTTAAGTATGTTAATAAAAAAAATCAGCACTATAAAAAAATAACTATAAAAATATTGGAAAGTATTAAAGGAAAAATATTCGGAATTAAAACGAAACAATATAAAGTTTACATACAAATGCTTTTTCTGATATTAAATTTTCATTTATTTTATTAACGGATGATGAATGAAAATTCTTTCGAGAATATCGAAATACTTTACAGAAGTTATATAAAGGAGATCTTTTCTTAATTCGTATGATGTTTATTGCTTTGGCATAATAAAATACGACGGAACGTTTTCATAATTTACGAAATGTTTCACAGAGAATGTGCAATCATGTGTGTGAGATCTAAATGTGTATTATTGAAACAAATTATATATTATTCAGATTGTATGCCAAATTAATTATCCTATACTTATATCTGTCCAATAGACATTACACCAGAGTACATAATGTTCGAAAATAACATATCCTCACAACACAAAATATAACTTTCAATGTATAGTTATCACATATCTAAATCGAGCTTAAAGTATATTTTGTGTTACGCGCGCTTCTATGCTATGTTCATCCTAGCTTGTTGAAATATGACAACTTGGCATTCAGAGGACGACACTCTAGGCCTATGATTAATTGTCTGTCATACGAAATACATAGTATGTGGTATATTCGTTGCACACGCATATGGTTGTAATGAACACGCACAAAAACTATATATAATATTTATATAATTAATAATTTGGGAATGAAAAAAATTGCACATTCGGCTATTAACAGACATGTGGGAGCCTTTTTTTAAATATATTTTTTTATAATAGTTCACACCCATATATATATATATATAATACAAATATAGTTTAATGACTTTGAAGACTGAAAGTTAAATGTTAAATTTCGTTCTCAACACAAAAGCAGTATAAACAATAGCATCAAAAAAATGTTACAGAAAGGGCATTCATGCTTTTGATAACGGAGTATAATTGAAGTTGCAAAAGTTCAATGTTTTTACTTGATAGCAGAAATAACAAAATAATTTCAAGAAAATTTTCTATTTTAATTTAATCATGTTTTGTGAAATTCTAATAAAAAGTATGATACTCTGGTAAGAAGTACTAATTAAATTATTGCTTTTTTTAAAATTAAAAGTCATGCCAGAATCAAACTAGAGGGAAGTTGCAGAGAATAGAAAAAAAGTAGATACAATATGTTTGTATTGAAGTTAGCACAATCAATGTAGCGATAGACAGAAGTGGCAGATGTTTTAATTCTTATTTTTTAAAAATTGTGCCGGTGCCCTTAAGTGTACCAATTGAAGAGAGTGAAAATTAACAAAAAAAAGTGTTGGCTTGTGCGATGCTGTACATGTTTCTGTATTTGTTAGTAGCTGATGACAGAAATTCTTGTGTGTTATTAAACGATTAAGATTAAAATGACAAATAATTCTAAAGTTTTTTTACATTGTTACAGAAAGCAGCCATGCTCAGAACTTCGCCGCTGCCATTTGATTTGATTCTGTTATGTTAAACCTTTACTATTCACAGTATAGATTTGGCACTATAGCTAAATTTAATTTCACAGTTTCATTTTTCACTCACGCCACAAAAAATCCAATAATTGATTATTGATCCCTTTTGATCGTTGCTTGTCAACATTTCAATGGTGTGATACAAATTTTCAGGGCGTTAAGGTAGAGAAAAATATATTAAAAATAAACATTGATATAAAGTAAGTAGAAAGGGGAAAATAAGAAAATACTCTTTGATCATTAGTTTTTATGTTCTGATTCTTTTAAGGAACCGATATGGGTTTATATGCACTAAAGATACATGTATCAAAAATAACTTTATTGCATACGAACGAACTGTTTGATGTTAATCACCACATATGGTTTTATAAAAAAAGAGGGTTTATGTCACTTTTTAAATCAGTACTTTTCAAAGTGTGACGGTCTGCAAATTACCTGTGGACTATAATTTTTTAATACGTGAGATACATAAAGCTGGGATGATTTGCGAGAATACATCAATGAAAAAAATTTTGATTAGACATACTTCATACATTTTTAAATATACATATAGATATAATTTTTAGAAATTAATAAAATGAGACAAATATTGTACTACAAAAGACAAAAAAATGGGATGCTTCAGTACTACAATTATATTTTCAAGTGTAGGCATGTGTTAAGCATTCATGAAATGTTCTAAGAAAATCAACATGTTGAGAAATATTGTTTTAAAAGATTTATAACTCAGAAAAAGTGCTTACAAAATTGGTAAATGACTCAAATGACAAATTTTTTTATGAAAAAAAGATATTTATATATATATATATATATATATATATATATATATATATATATATATATATATATACATATACATACACACAGGCATAAATATAGATTTACAAACTCTGTTTATGCCATTAAGATATAATCTATAGATACAAAGAGAGAACTGTTGAGTAATCAAATGTTTTCTCCAATAGGATGAGCTTTACGAATTATATCTTAAATTATAACTGAAGTGGAAATATAAAAACGAAAAAAATACTTTAAAGCAGTAATTGGATGAATAAAATTTAATTCATTTAATTATAAACTCTGTATATATGTTTCATTAGAGAGATATTTATTTCTTATTGCATTATAGTAATTATGAAAAGCAAAAAATGCTACATTAATTCCACATCTTAAATTTTAAATCGGTGGGTCTATAAAGGAAAAATATACACACGACAAAACATTCTGTCGATTTTTTTTTCTTTACTTTCTTGAATCTTAAGTTATTGAATCTTTTTATTACACGGTTATACGGAAGATATCAGAAGAGAATATATATATATTTTCTGAATTATATTTATTTATTTTTCTTTTTTTCTGTTATATAAATTTAATTATATTATTTAACAAATGAAATAAAATTTTTTGTATATACATTTTTGTATTCTTATTTATATACTTTAAGTAATAATTTCTTTTTTCTATACTTGGAAAATTAATCAAAATATTTTATACATAAAATTAGAAAAATAAATACAAATATTACCCATTTTACTTCTTTAACATATTTATATGTCTATGAACACAATATACTAAGGATGTGAATCATAAACGATACACACTATATGAATATTAATTACAATTTATGCGATTATGACCCTTAAACAGGGATAACACCCTACGATGTGTGTCGTTTGCTTGTTATATTCTGTTATAACAGTGTGTAAATTGTATTACAAAGTTTAATTGATTTTTAAACGGTTCAAAATTTTAATTTTATTTAGAACCAAAATGAGAAAATCATACAGATTTTCATAATATATTATTTGTTTTACTTTTCAATACACACACACACACATTTATATATATAATAAATATTTAACAACATTTTATACACAACACAAGAAAAATAATAAAAACATTACTTTTAACTTTAAAAAGCATTACTTATTTTTCCTGTTCTGAATTTTCTAAGTTAAAAAATGTTTCATACCGGACAGATACGTAATACCACTTAAAATGTATCTATATTCCTATTATATTAATCCATTAAATATTAGTTGAGTTTTTTATAAGAATATTTATATTGAAATAATTTTGGTTTTTAAAAAATACAAGCAGTTAAAAAAGAGGAATAATAATAAATATTTTATAAAATACTTGAATGACGCGACAATTAAAAAAATAATGACTGTGCTCTTTAGTAATGTACATTGAGTGTGTGTGTATGAATGTATGTGTGTATGTATGTATATATATATATATATATATACACATACATACACATATATTCATACATAAAGAAAACAAAATATTGGCAAAATGTCAAAAAAAAAAACAACAATGAGAATCTAGACGATTAAGAACGACATTTCTTCAGGGTCTAATGACTTCCTCAAATGTAAAAAAGTAATTAATTAATAAATACGAACAAATTAATTACGTACACTAATATATTTCATATATTTCCTTTCATAAAATGAGTATTTACTGATTACGTCAGATATATCAGACTTTTTACTTTAAGACTTTTCAAATTAATATACTAATAATAAAATATGTATGATCCTTAATAATCTACGTACATACATAAATACATAAAAAAAATAAATAAGTCATGAATGTAGGTGAAATGTAATTATAAACATTTTATTATAAACGTATGATTCTGCCAAAAAGTGTGTGATTAATTTCATGAAAGTCTATCTGTCACTGTAACACACAATACATAAGAATGTTAATCCAGTATCATAAAGTATTTTTGACAAGAGAAAAAATAATTAGCTGTCTACATCTTACAAAAAACATAATCGTACATTTTCGGTATTTATAAATTAGTTACATGAGCGGCTTGTTGAATAAATATTCAACAACTTGCGCCAATTATAATATTAATGTTGTATTAAGAATTATTTATGCGAGACTCTAATCAAAATACATAAACATGAATTCTATTAATAAATATTATACAGAAGTGATACTTTTATTTATGTATAAAAATAATATATATGAAAAATTGAAATATATCAAAATTACATACTGTTTTAATAAAAGTATTTTTTTTAAAAAATTCATGTATTTATAAATAGAATTACAATTTAGGTTAAAAAATATGAAAGAGTAATTACTGTTTACGTACATATTTACATTCTTTATATTCAAAAAAAATAATACATATTAAGTGTAATTTAAAATTTTTCATTCTACTTGAACGTCAAATGGGATCACGCAAGTAAAATATTGAACCATAGTCAATACAAGAGGACTAAACGAAATTTATACAATTCGCCATTTCGTGTGTTTATAGAACAATGAGGAATGAATATTCTTGGAAATACGTGTTTACTATAAACACATATTGAAGAATAAAGACATATCGTTTGACTAATGTAATTGAATGATAGAAACTCTTTCCACGCAAAGAGAACGGTTTGAAAATATTTCATAAAATCTACAAAACGTACATGAAGATATACACAAGAAATATTTACATTGAATTATTTGATGACTTTCTGATCAATTACAAACGTAACACAAATATGATACTTAGAAAAGTTTATATTCATTATTAATGCACATCAATGAAAGGCGTATATAAAATTCTAAAACATAAAAACTAGACATGTAAAATTTCGATATAATATCAAGTAAACATTCATTAAACACAATGAAACTCAAGTTTATAACACCGTCAATCTTACAAAAACGTTGCCAGTTAAGACGTTAATGAAAAATAATGATACGGACCGGATTTCAGTATAATTGATTTTCAGGGAATATTTAATACCGCTTCTTCCTGTTAAATAACAAGAGGTAACACATAATAGATACAAACGATATTTTGTTAAGCGTATTTTTGAAAGCTTTTCGCCATTGAAAAGAGCCTCTTCAGATGTTTTAAAAGAAAATTTTCATTTATTTATATATATATATATATATATATATATATATATATATATATATATTAATCAATACATCATTAACAGAACATATAAAATACATAATGGCCGTGTAATTATATTAGTTTTCAAAATAACACATTTGAAAAAAGCCCTACATCTATATATGTTATTTATTACTAAAACTGACAGATCGCAAAATATGATAAATGATGTGTTCATAAAACAATGGCATAAATTCTGTAAAAACGAAACGGATTAATATAAAATATAAATGCATTCGTAGAACATCAGGTGGAAATTAACTGAAAACATGTAAATAATAAATTTCACAATGATTTTATATAAAAAAAAACGATTTAACACAAAAACTAAATAAACGATAAAAGAAAAATCATAGTATGAATTTCAAACAATGAAGAAGTGTCAATAAAATCAATCGTGTCAATTTGCTAAACAGTTTATGTACAGTATAAGTGTGTAAGCGAATAACAGCACCTGGCTACTGGATTAATTATCCATCCGATTATCGCTTATTAAAGCAGGATACTGTTTAATTATATTCCATCAACCCACGTCATCTGCTTGCCAAACTACATGCATGAATTTACATCGAAAGCAAACAACGTGCTAATGACAATCCGAGATTACGTTGAAATCGACAAATCGTGGTAGCTTAACATGCCAGTTAATTCACATGCTTAAATCAAATTATGCAGGTAGAGTGCGAACACAGAAAATGCATAACAATTACTACTTATATTGAAATATGGAGTGTGGCATGTGGAACAGAACGAGTTCACTAACAAAGACAAACTCTGTATATTCAGATCTTTGCCAAGGATATTACCTAATAAGTAATTTAAATGCAAATTTCATTGAAAAGTTTTTTAACAGTTGTGTCTTATGATACACTTAAAAGTTTACCGAAATTCGTTTTTAAGGTGATTATGAATATGAATAATAATATGAATATATATATATATATATATATATATATATATATATATATATATATATATATAAATAAGTATGAAATTCTAGATTTTGTTACATTATACTTTTTGTTTAATTTCAATAACATCCATCGGACCAAACTTATTATATATAAAAATATTTAACTTACAAACTCATAAAATATACATTAATTTTTATGCAAAAAATATACAAAATTTAATTTCCAAAAATATATTTTTCACTTCGTCACAAAACAACTTTTTTTCTGACAAAAAATGTTCACTAATTGATTAATGATGATTTGTGATTATTACTTATGGATATTTAAATGGTGATGCTGTCATCTTTAAAACGCTAAGAGCCAATCAATCATTCATTTATCAAATTTTTGAATAAAAATAAGAGAGTGTGTATATATATATATATATATATATATATATACATTAAAAATTTGTTAATTATTAAAATCTTAAACGCTAGAATTGATAATGTGAAATCAATAAGTCACATTAATATATATGAAAAATTATGATATATAAAAACGAACAGAGATAAAACGTTTTAAAAAATAACACTTCACTTAAATTTCGTATAAAACTATTCTGAAAATTGATAACTGTCAAATAATATAAATATACAAAAGGGTATATGTAAACATTCTGTATATTACACGGAATATTCGGAAACAAATTGAAATGAAAACTTATTATCTATGTATACATATATGCGGCACGTAAAATAAACACAACACAAAATTGATAATTATGAATCCTAAGCGATTAAAAATCAAATTACGAGCGAACCACTAAAGTGGATTACAAAGTCGGTAAATAAGACTTTATGAAATAGAACTGGAAGTGGTTGACTACATGCTAAAACATAATTTACATTTTTTTGTGTGCTTTTACCCGTACTCTGAACTTCGACGGCGTTAATTTAATTTTTTAACAAGTAAGCAAAGTTTGCAACAATTGTAATTATTTTTAATTTGTGCCATTTAGCTGATTTAAATGATTATATTTTATAAACAAACATACTTTTTTCAATAATCAACATTCGACTAGCTATGAACATACTATATGTATGTTCCAATTACACGAATGTTTCTGTTAGATTCTATCTGTCAGCCATCCTGTATGTATGCATGATATACTTCAAAACCTGTAAGATTAATATAATATCTTATTTACGAAAACTTTGTAGTTGTTATATATGAAATGAAGTTATTATATTTATTGTTAAGAGGGATAAGGTAAATAGAAAGACATGTTTAAATTTGATAACAAAAACAGACAAAATTTAAATTTCATTAAACCAAATTACAATCTCTTTTGAATTCACTAAATAAAATTTATAACAAAAAATATTACTTTTTCAAAGTATGAAAGTTTCACTAATGTTAAGATCGATACTAATATATAATATTCACTTGAACTAAAACGAATTGAATCGTTAAGGTCACATTTATTCTTAATAGCGTAAAAAAATATTAAAGCAGAATATTCCATAAAAGAAAATTTATAAGTTCGTAACGATGTCATTTTATAATATGATAAAATCTTTTCAAGTAACAATTTACATTGTACGATTTTTTTAATAATTTCTGTACGAAAGACGTTCTTTATTTAAAATGTAACAAAGTTACGAATATTTCCAGACAACTTTTTCAAATTTATTATAATTAATTCAAATATATGTTTATAGATTTATGTGGAATTAATGAAAGAAACACAATGACTCAGAGTTTTAATAAAAAAAAAGTATTAATAAGTTTACAAAAAATTGTATTTATTCGAATATATACACACAATTCATGAAAACAAGTTTTATATATATATATATATATATATATATATATATATATATATATGCGTGGAAATATATAATTACGTCATGATTAAAATTAGAATAAAAACACATTTTTAATACTAAAAAGGAATAAAATTTACATAATATTTTAATTTTAGCACCATATTTTCATTATTATTGTTATTGTGTCTCATATTTTGTACTATATGGATAAGAATTGACATAAAGTACTTTTTTATAAAACAGTTCATTAAATTTTTTGCTAATTTATTATATACATATATATATATATATATATAAATAAATTCAAGCATTTCGAGAAGTACTTCAAAAATATACCTGGAAAATTAATCGCTTGATCAAAAAAAGTTCTGTTTATGCACAACAAAATGCAAATGACGTTTAATAAATTTTATTCATAAAAAAGACTGAAACAATAAAGACCAGAAAACAAAAAAAAATATGAACTATGATTATTTGGGTCAACTTGTCAAATTCAAGTCAACTGATCATTTTTTGAGAACAGAATGAAAACTGATTCGAGTCTATTTAACGAAACGCCGTGTGTTCTAATTCCAATATGTCTAACATAATTTGAATATTCAAGAGAAAATGTTGGATTCTACTTGTCCTTACTTATTAGAAATGCTACTATATGGACTTTGAATAAGATTCAGTATTGTTAAAGTAGGTATGATGAGGATTGAAAAAAAAGTAAGAAACCAAACTGTGGTTACAGAAAGTATGAAAAATAAAGAATTTAAATAAACATGATCCGATCATATTGCAATACAAGAAATAAGTAGTTGTGGCTAACAAGTGTGTAATAACATGTAGCAGTAATGAGTGAAAAGTACACTATGAATAGTGAGAAGGTAATCAGAAAATGCACTGAATCATTCAAATTTAAAGAAATCAGAATTATCAACGTTAAAAATATCGATAGAAATCATAAAGATAACTAAATAAAAATTTTAAATAAAGACATTTGTATACTGTCGTGACAGTTTTTGTTCTGGCCTGGTATTTTTCTGCCACGATTTAGCTTTTTAGATATCCTTAGAGATAGCTTATTGATAAAAGATTTTGTTAAGAAACTACTTCTTGAAAATGATATTAAAGTTAAAATCAATTGAAGCACATAAATATATAACTGATTCGACAGAATATACATCACCAGGAGAAAACATACTAATGGGATGCTCTTACAGGTATAAAGAAAACAATTACAATTATCAATTATTGAACATTTTCATTAACAAACATTTTTGTGTGGTTTGTCAGGGAGCAAATATTTATTTGTGAAAGTGAATTTAACCACGGTGTCAAAAACTATAGTTTCACTGAAAGATAATGGTCGTTATTTAAAAAATGAATGGATTCTGTGAATATCGGTTAAAGTTCATATTAGTCAATAATCTGTTTCCGTTTATTAAATTATTTATGATGTGGTTGTATATATCTCTACAAGATTTTTTGAAAAGTTCTATTTGAATGGCTTTGTTATTATTTAACACTCACTCACTCACACACACACAGATATATATATATATATATATATACATACACATAAAGTATGCATAAATTAAAATAAGTAAAAAATATATTATGAAATTTTAAGAATATAGTAGTATATACGACGCAGTTAAATTTATAATCATACATGTTGTAACATTTCATTATAAAACGCAATAAATCCAAACTAAGAAAACAAGACGTGTTAAATGTTCATTTAACGACTTCTTCTACATCTAAACATGTTAGTAATGCAAGACCTAGTATGAATGTATTGTACCGATCGACTTAGTCAAGAACAAATATTGAATGCATTTTTCAAACCGTTATTGTTCGAATCCGTGCTCGATAACCCCACCGAGATTAACTGGTTTTATTTGTTCTAGATTTCTTTTATTATTGGTTGTAATCAATGTACAGCGTTCGTCTCTAGATGATCCATTTCGCAAGAAATGTACATTAAAGGCGTAACGTAAATAAACACAAATAAAATACAGAACGCGCAATGGTACGAAAAACTCGTTAAAGATAAAACCCGTTAAGACAGGCAGTTCTCGTGTCAGTTTATTTTGGTATTCACAGAATTAAAAGTGTTTTGTCGAGTGATATAATAAAAAATATCGAGACACAAAAAATATTAGAACTGTTTAAAAACGCGATAAATATATACTCAACCTATTTTTTACTTACATATGCAAATATTCTAAAATATGTAATATTTATCCGTGTGTGTGTATGATGTGCGCACGCGCATATATACGAGTATATATATTTATATATATATATATATATATATATATATATATATATATATATATATATATTTCAAATAATGTAAATTTATTCAAACCCTAAAAACTTACTGTTTAATGTAACAAATTTAATTATGCATTCATTTTTAAAACAGTAATTACTAGAAATAATTAGCATAATAAATTTTAGATTAAACCGTGTTTGTAAGAATAATGTACGTGACTAATTCTCTATTTCTACAAATGAAATTACTTTAATTATACAGAAAACGAAACTATCGAACATATGTAATTAGACATAACCATTAAATGATAGAGGTATTATCTTTTTTAAATGCGACACGAAACGTATATTCAGAATAACGATAATGTTTTTACATTAAGCTACTTTTATAGACAATAAATATACATGTATTATTTATAAAATAGAAATTGTTTCAGTGTCAATCAGTGCACAAAAGCCTTTTCATACAATGAACAATCCGATTAATATTGAATTTATTTATGGTATCTAAAAAAATAATTTAAATACTAACACTGACTTTTCTGAGTCGCATTTAAATATTAATCTTTTTTCAAAAACATTTAATAACCACTAGACATTACGTAATATAAAAACTCATTAAAATATTCCTCACGGCGATAAAAATAGTTTAAAACGGTGAATATTTCATCACTTCAACAAAAATACAAAAAGAAGAAAATTAAAAAAACAACAGAGAGTACAACAGATGTACACAGTACTGACTTGCACTTACGTAAATGTTAAAAAAAAATTAAATGTCAACATGAACTTTCTCCGTACTCGCAATAAAATATAAATGTTTTTTTTTTTATTTTAAAAAAATGTTATTTTAAAGAATCCGATTAGAAACATCTACTATTCACGGCCAAGAAAAAATATTCAAATTGTGTTGGCTGAATACAAAATTGGTTCATTTACCTGTCAGAAATTCGACATTTAAATACACTGCATAAATGAATTCGTAGGTGTATACAGGAAAAAACCTGATTATATATGGAGGTTTCGGATACACTGATTAAAAAATTAAACGAATAAATGTCGCCTGAAAAAAAACACGAATCAAATGTAATCTTTTTAATCCGACAAGCTGTCGAAACCCAACAGTGCTTTGACACATCTTTTAAAACAAACATCAAACTATGCAAGTAAAATTCATAATAAAAATAAAATAAGAACTCATTCTGTAAACAAAAATGGATGTATTTGGTTATGTGATCATAAATGAAATTGCAACGTGTTTTATAAAAAGAATCTTGGCATTTCAAGTCCGTTGCAAAGAACGACTATTTAAATTTGTAATTTATCTTCTGTACTATATATATATATATATTTTTTTTTAAAAAAAAAAAAAAACGTTTGATGTATTTTATATAACACGGTGTAAATAAAAAGATTAAGAGATGAAAAACTAATTTAACTTACAACCAATTATATATTTAATCAACAATGATAAATATCTTTAATTGGCTCGCTCTTTAATTAGTGTAAAAGATATTAAGTTTGTATCTATTCATTCCTTTACATTGAGGAACATATTTAATATAATTATATTTTATCATAGAAGATCCTATCAAGGTTTCAATCCATGAATATAAAACTTGTTTAAAAAATAAATTCACTGTTCAAAAAACTGGCACATATTCAATGTTATATGCAATTAAAAAGGTTATTATTTCAATATTTTTATAAAAAAAATTATGTTTTTCTTTTGATCAGTAGATATTTCTATTAGATTTTTATTATCTGATTATTTTTCTTATTTTTCATAAAGTTTCATTAAATGTTTAATCATATTTTTAATCTTATTCAAAATATAGAATTTGGTGAAAGATAATAAAGATCAAGTGAATACTTTTTTAAAATTAATAAAAATCTCAAATTAACTTCATGTAAAAATGTGTTTGTTTGCATATAACATAAATTAGATGCTTACAAAAGAGCGAGTACTTTTATTTACATTAATTGATTAAAACAAAATTGTGATTTCATGTTTTAATCGAATTTTAATTGAAACACGTCAGTTTATTATAACTTGTATATGCATTGAGTAAAATGTGCTACATCATTGATTTCAGATTCGACTAGATTAATCTCTTAATGTAGTATATAAAAACATATGACAATTTTAATCATCAAACGAATAGGATGTCGACGATGATACGGGCATCTGTTTGAAGTCTGTGTGAAAAAGTGTCCTACACAGTTTGAATCTGTCGTTCGAAACGTATCGCAAAAAATATCAAATGCAACAAAAACAGCATGGCCGGAGCTTAATCATCGCTCGCCGTGATGGAGATTCTATTACAGTCTGCTGATTTTTTATATATTTTATAATTACATTGCCATATAAAATCTGATAGCGTTTTAAAGCCAATTACACAATTTGAATATAAAACGCACGTATATTGGTTTATGTAATTTTGTTAATTCAACTTTATGTATGTGTATATATATATATATATATATATATATATATATATATACACACATTATCAGAGACAAAATATTTGTGAGTTATATCCTTGTTTCGCAAACAACTGAAAAATAAAAACTAGACATTGCTCTATACGAATCGTAGTGTTCTTTGTGCCTAACAGATATTTAATTTTTCTTAATCTCTCTCACATATATCACCTCATATTTTTAATAAATTTATGATAAAAATAGTTAATTATTTATAGACATTACATTTCGTATTTCTATCGTTTTACTTACACTATAAAGGTAACTGATTTATAAAAAAAACTATTTCCATTTTTGTTAATCTTTTATTCAGAATTTTTAGAGCGAACTTATCATTCTTTAATTATTAAACATTACACCATAATATATAAATAACTTGTTTATACGTCTGGTTTTATTAAACTATACTATAAAATTAATGACTTTTTTATGAATGAATATCTATCCTTTCTGTGAGTCAAGTATGACAATTGACCACCTGCCAAGAACACAAACGAATTGGTTATTTAACCGATAGGCCAGTCCTTTAACGATTACACATCGTCTATTATATATACACATGCTATGACAGAAAAAAAATATGTCGAAATATTTTTTATTCAATTAAAACACGATACAAAAATATGAAGAACTGTAAGCGTTACATTCAACAAATAGTGTGTGCAGCTCGTTACAAATCAGTGAGTTATACGAAAAAGAGCGAGATTCCAAACGAAATTGATACATCAGACACACCGGTTTAATTCTAATTGGGTACTTGCTCGACTCAGAAAACATACTTAATTAATCACACGTGCCATATTATTTTTGATGATAGTCTGTCAACAGACGAGTCTTTGCATATATCGTGCATGTCACCATAACTTGTTACTCGTCTAAATATATTTTACTAAACGTTCATTCTGATGAAATATCGTATTT
This sequence comes from Acanthacorydalis orientalis, assembly GCA_034766995.1. NCBI lineage: Eukaryota > Metazoa > Arthropoda > Insecta > Megaloptera > Corydalidae > Acanthacorydalis > Acanthacorydalis orientalis. The sequence continues at coordinate 28,784,726 of CM068319.1, forward strand.
TTTCTCGAAGTGAGTAGGCGTTCTTAGATTCCATCCAACACTGAAAATAATCTACTTAAAGCGGAATGAGTCAACGTTTTCGGTATTTTATGTTTATTTATGATTATCAATTGTACGTATCTTTCCATGTGGACCTATTTCACTTTTATTACTATATATATATATATATATATATATATATATATATATATATATATATATATATATATATATAAAGAATTTATCAAAAAAATCATAAAACAAAATGACCCGTTTTTTCCAATATGGTTTGGGCACTGTGGCTAAACTTACTTTCACAATTTTTTAATACAAAATGAACCACAGTGATTGAATTTATGGATAAATATATTTTTTCTGTTGTTTACAAAATACGTAATTCTAATGACGCATTTTTTTAAAAAGTTAAATTAATTAAACAAGCAAGGTTAAAATTCGATGCTTAAAATGTGATTTTTAAATATATGAATCCAATTCAAAACAAGTATGTTAATTTTTTATTGACAACTGGTGAATTCGTAAACAAATAAGATATAAAAAATACACACTAAACACAAGAGTGTGACATGTTATAAAAATTTATATATGGTAAGAAATAAAAATTGATGCCTAATTCCCAACAAAATTTTCAATGTACAGTTGATAAATCAGAATTTATTATAGGAATGTTTAGATATTTTAAAATAATTTTTGACTACTCAGCATATTTTGATACTGTGACTAAATTTACTTGCTTAAATTATTTTAAACCGAAAAAAAATGCTTTGATCACAAATGTTCAATAATTAATTACTGATTATTTCGATTGTTGATTGTGCACGTTTCGACATTCAAACATTTTACCAGACAAATTAAAAAAATATACTAACTTGATTAACTTTGTAAAGACTTTCATCAGATTTGAAATTAGATATATGAAAAATAAGATTACTTGTGTCAAAACATCAAAATCAGATAAAAATTCCAGTTCAATTTTCGTCAACGCATATGTTTGATCTATACAGATTGTTGGATTATTTTTGATTACAATCTCGTTATCCTTTTTCGTTTAATCTTGACTCAATTATCGAAAACGTAAAAAAAACATGCCATGTACCTTTTTCTTTGAATGATACCCGTAATTTATCAGTCTGTATTTTATAAAATTACATTTGATTGAAGTTGGTATGCTTTTATATTGATTTTTAACAGATCAGTGATGAAATATAATATGCATGTATTCGACAGACGAATTGTAGATTATTTAAATTAAAATTCCTTTTTTTATAGATACACGCACGCATGCATGCGTATATATACATACATACATATATATATATATATATATATATATATATATATATACATACACACATACATACACACACATTCGTGTATATATATATATATATATATATATATATATATATATATAAATATATAACATTGAAACAATAGAAAATATGATAAGACTAATTAAATTTAGGAATAAACAATGTATAAAACTAAAAAATGTGTAACAGGATGTTTACAAATATTTCATTGTAACTAAGTATAACAACTTCCGATACCTGGAAGGAAATAAGATAAAATATGCTATGAAATTTAATACAGAAACGTTTTACGTTTAGTTTAATTGCAAATAATTATTTGGACGGATACTTTTTTTGCTTTGAAAAATAAACGAGTTCAAAAAATATTACACGATAAATATACAACTTGAAGTGTAGAAAGTATACTCTTTAATTAAATTCGATAATCGAAACACATAATACTAAAAATTAATTATTTTCAGAATTAATAAGCACAATTTATAGTCTTTATTTTTCAATAAGAGTGAATATGAATTACAGTACTTTACTACAAATACAATAAATGAGAAAAACGTCCAGGGACGATTTCAAAACTGAACAATTCAAAACTGAATAATCTATAGAGATTAGTTTTTAATAAATAGTACGTATCAGTTCTACGGAAATGCTTTTACATTTAGATTTGATCAGCATTAAAATTAAAATATAAGGGTTAACCACAAAACATAAAACGGAGATTACACAACCTTTCCTTGTTTGCATTTATACCGGTACTTTAACTGTTATAACAAGCAGATAGCATAAATATATATATATATATATATATATATATATATATATATATATATATATATATATATATATATATATGTGTGTGTGTGTGTGTGTGTGCGTTTTCGAGACGTCTTAAAAATTAAGAATAATCAATAATTCATACTGATATATTACTAAATTTGCTCTTTCTTCAACTTCAATAAATTTACATTTATATTTGGAAAAAAATCCTAGTTTTTTTCCCCTAAAAGGTCCTTTAATTTTATAAACATTCAGCAACAAAATCTAAAGTGTACTTTTTTTCAGTGGTTCACAGTTGATAATGTGATTCTCAGTTATTTTTAAGGCATATAAGACTGAATCTCATAGAAATTGAAAAGAATTAGAATTAATTTAGGAAATAGGACGGAAAAATCTTTAAATAAAGCGTTGGTTTTATCAATCAGTATTTTACTTACACTTGAAATAGTTTATGTTTTTTTAAACTCAAATAACAAACTAAATTGAACTGATCAAGTTTTGGAATCAACTTCATCGTAAATTCCAACAAGCATTCAAGCTGAAATAAATAGTAAATTCCAGGAGTGATTTCCGAAATACATAGATTTCGAAAATGAAGCACGGTATATAAAGAACCACATTTGGCACAAAACCTGCACGTGTCTACGATGATCTCTCGACCTTTAGTCGTATTTGAAGAAACATTGGGTGTACACCTGGTCTCAACTATCGATCACAATCCCCTTATTTATTACTGGAATCTGAAATGTTTTCCAATGTCTGCGCATCAGTATTCGTATTTGTCGTTTATACTCTTTAGAGTTCGCTGCATTCCATTTTATTGATTACGTCTCGTCTTACATGAGCTCTGTACGGAGATTCGATGTTGCACATCGTTCGAATAATCAATTTAGATTGAGGAAATGTAATTTTCAACAAAATGAAAATCTATCTCGTACGAAATGATTCTTAATCTCAGCTCTAGTCATATTCTCTTATTCAATCGCAAGGAATTATTTTCGTATATGTTATATATCAAGCATTTAGCTGCTATAATATTTAATAAATATATTGTTACTCTAATCTTGAAGATTTCATTCAACTTTCAAGGTGATCAAGGGAATATTTAAATTAAATATTCTTTTGAGAAAAACAGCATAGTTATTACTACAGGTTTTCAGTGGTTGAAGTTATAATTTAAATAAATTTTTCAATTGTGTGCGAAAAAAATCTGTCTAGAGTGACGTAGAGATATAAAAAGAATAAATTGAAAAATAATAAAATTCAAAGTTGCAGCCGTCTTTTTGTGTAATAAAACGTGGTCCTCTTATATATGTGATATCGATGTTGTAAATAATGCATTGTTTTCTTATCGTATATTTTACAGTCAACGTGTTTTTGTTTCCAATATCTTATTTAGTTTGTGTAGCGAAACATTAACATGAATTGAATATTTTTATATACAAGAAGAAAGTCATGAAATAGATCCTGTTTAATGAGACAATTTTTTTTATTCAAGTCTTCATTAAGATTGTCTATTCTGGATTTAATTAAAATGTATTACGTAACTTCTAATATATATTAGGTATGATAGTACCGTAGATAGAAAAATACTTTCGATTTTAGTATTGAAAATCACGAAAGCATTTATGTGAAAGTAAGAACGAGCCTATTAACAATTTCATTCAAAAAACTTGTTCAAGTGAAAACATCCACAATGGTAAACAAGTAAATTATACTCCACATTGTTGTAGCTCTACATTGCGAAACTATAAATATTTTTTTAATATTTTTCCAATAATAAGATCACGTCTGGCGTGATTTTTGAAGTCATAAAATATTTTACTTGAAGTTTGGGAACTTTCGTAAATATACAACTACTAATACATATATATATATATATATATATATATATATATATATATTTCAATGAAAAACTAACTTATTATTTTACTTACAATAATATAGAAAATGGTTTAATCGTAATCAAATAAAACATACAATTATTTAGTTTTATTTTCTACTTTACCTATGAAGCCAATGTTCTGTTTTCTTTTGTAACATGGTTCTGTTTCACCTCGATTATTAATTGGAGTAAAAAAACTCGATTAATAATTTAAAATTGTAAAAATAATATCTTTTTTAGGAGCATTTAAATTTATGAAAATTTGTTATAAAGTAAAAAATGAAAACTGTTTAATTTATAAAATAAGATCTTTACAATGTACAGTAATAATAATCAGAGGCAGAGATAGAAAAAAGTACAATATTATGATTAATAAAAATAATTCTGCAACGAAATCGTAAAAGCATATATCACTTGTTTAAGAAAATAGTTCCACACACAATTCAAAACTGCTTATTTTCATATTTTAGCGTCTTATGAGGCCAATTACAAATATCTTACAGTTAATGACTATGCCATAATTATATTTGCGTAATCCTGAGGAAAATAACTTGAAAAAAATGCTTGGTTAAGTGTTAAAACATGAAACTATACAATTATGAATTGTGGCATTATCATCGTTTCAAATACACGATAACTGACTTTTCCAAATAGGTAAAAAGTCAAAAATTAAAGAAACGGAACACTAATACTGTAAGACATTTGAAATAACTAAAGAAATTCCTAATTCTTTGTTCGAATCTTTAAATTTGAAATTAATAGTAATAAAACAAGAAATATCAAATATTGACAAATTATCATTTAAAATGTACTTTCGAAAAAAATCATTCGCCAATCATTTAAAATGAATTTTAGAAAAAACTGCAACGTGCTTTTTCCATTCCATAACGAAATATAACTCACAACGAATTAAACGAGCAATAATTCGGAGATTTTATTAAATTATTATTATTTTAAAGAAATTGATTATAATAATATTATTTAATTTCAAAAATCAATTTTCAGTTGATATTCTTCACATACAAAAAAAAAAAAATAACAACGAAAGGTACACTAAATTCAACTAAAGTAAATAGAACTACGAAGATAAAATAAGAAATTAAAAAATCAACTTATGACTATAAATCATCACTAAATGTATAATTATAAAATTCCTAATTTTTTGAAATCGAAACAAACGATGAAGACTGCACAGTTTACAATTAGAAAAAATAAATAATTTAGGTCAATGAACAAACTGATTGTTTTTCTATAATAATGTGTTTAATGAAGTGAAACATCAGTTTCTAATCAGTGCTCTCAATTTCTGAAAATATTTATTGCTTATTAAATAAATTTATTAAATTTGTTCATTATTTTTTTTTTATTTTCCACTTGATATCAAATCTGTAGTTGCTACTTTTTCATATTTAGAATGCTTCCATTGTAAGAAATCAGACTTATAAAATATATAGAAACAATCAAAGTAATGCAGAGAGAAACTGTTTTATTTCGATACCTTTTATTGAACGTACATGTAGAGACTACCTTTTAAAAATAACATACGTTGTGAAATTGTCAAGATTAAAATGTTACAAATATAGTAATCCAATGGTACATACTATTCCAGTACAAATTTTCAATACCACTTGAATTTTTTATGATCAAATATGCGTATGCTGAACAAAAATGTATTATATAACAGAATGTTTCGATATACTATTGACTTTAAAGCCATATCAAACACAAAGAGTAAATTTTAATACTCTTTCTATTTTTAATAAAAGCCCTTCATTCATTAAAGAGTGAAAATGAGATTTCAGCCAAAGTAGCAACAAAATTAATTGTAATCTGGATGAATAGTTTCAAAGCCAGTTATTGATGTTCAAACTTTTACAGAACATTCCATAGAAAATAATCTCATCTCGACGAAATTGTTAATTATTTCTTCATTCCAATTGTACCCATTTTAACGATTTCATTATTTTCAAAGCATCTGATAGAGAGTGAAAACATTTCATTACATGAATCATATTCTATTTGTGCCGTCAATGACATGAAGTCATATGAAGTAGAAATATTAAAAAAATCGGTGAATGAGAAATAAGAAAACATATAAGCGATAGAACAGAAATAACATGTGTACGTCTAGTTGATTAATCAACTACTTCTTTTACGTTAAATAGATTTCAACTCAAATAACACAAATATTCGAGGCCGTGTTATTTTTTTTTAAAAATGATTGATAATTAAGATATTGAAATATGATTACGTAAATGTAATTAGATTTAATTGGGTTAATATACGAGATGAAATCGGTACGATTTGAAAAAAATTAATATTAAATTAAATGGGATGAATTTATAAATGAAACATGTACAGGAAACAAGATATGTAATAGAATTCTACAAACATGTTATGATAAGTGAATGCTTACTTAACATGGTTAGACTAAATCACAAGATTTATTCGAGCGTGTGTCAACAAGAGAGCAGCAGCCTGATATGATCCATGATAATAAATGAAGAGTCCCTGTAAATACACTCAATGACTATGCGGTCTTTGGTGTAAGATTTGAAACGTATTAACTGTTTATTTATAATAATAAACCGAGCAGTTTAGGCGGAAGAAAGCACACACACAAAAGCATCCGAGTTGACTTGTGGCATGCAGCAAGTAGGTTTGGCGGCCGCAGTCTGTCCGAGTGTACGGAACTGATAAGAACGGACGTGTGCAGCGGTTTGACCAGAAAGCTAGGCTGGCTTCCGGTTTCACATAAGGAGAGAGAATAATGTCGACGCCGAAAATATATACAGCATGTATTTAAATATTTATTCACGCGTGTGTATGTGTCATTTCGTAGGACTGTGTGTGTGTGTGTGTGTATGTGGGCAGGTAGATTAGTACAGGTTACAATTATTTCACGTGTGCGTGATATTCGATTTTTATTCAAAATAGGGAAAAGTTATGAAGTATACCATATTAAAAAGATATGCATCGACTACTTTATAATGTTCGTCAACAGTTGACACGATTAAATTGCAGCAGAGGAAAAATAACGATGTACAGAATATAAACGCTGATATTACACACACACACACATATATATATATATATATATATATATATATATATATATATATATATATATATATATATATATATTTAATGTTCTTTTCATATTTCCGTATAAAATTCAAAATTTCTATTTTATCATACGGATAATAAAGAGATATAACCTAAACGTTAACATAAAAGATAAATACGTAAAAGTATATTTTATTAAGGATATCTAAAATATAATAAACTTTTACTACCATATATGTTAATATATTAGAACTATAAACATAACTTATACATACAGAATAAAAAAGCTATATAAGTACTTACGTACACATATAAAATGTTTTCACCCATCAATAGAGTTTTATGGACATCAATCATATTAACTTTTACTTCGTTTTGAAAATCTAAAGACTATTAAATATATTTCATTTCGTTTAATAGAATATCGAACGTGTATAGGGCGACGTACGAGAAGAAAGATTATATGTAATAGTTCTAATGAAAAATCAATCAGTATTTCTTTACTATTCAATATACTTTCATTATTGAAAGACATACAGCTCGATAAAAAAAAATTATCTCAAAAATTGAATTATTGATGAGAGTGAAATATAATGTAATTAGTTTGTAATAAATCTATTTTGTACAAGATATAATCTCGAGGTTTTTTTTTTTTTTTTTGTTTGGAAAAAGAAAAATAAAATACGATATTTTTTCGAAATGTTTGATTCTGTATTATTAATTTAATAAAGTTTCCATATTAATAATATAAATATTTTTTTGTTATTAAAATAAAGATGAAATACACTTTGATTCAGATTTCCAATGATATATTAATTTATAATAATATTAATTAGCAACAATACCCTTAGATGTATATATAAAAATATATAGATAGATATACAAACGCATCTATGAATATATGAAATAAGAGTGAATATAAAAATCTTCGATCGTAGCTTGATTGAATAAATACTAATAAAAATTTGAATATGTTATATTTCAAATAGAAAAAAAGAATCCATGTCGCTTCAATTTTACTACCTTCATATGAAAGGAATATATGAAATACTGTATATATCTGGAATGAATATATGTTCTTTACAAGGAACTACGCGTACGTAACACACTGCTGGAAAGAAGCAAAACTTAGAAAATGTACATTTCAATCCAACGTTTCTTTAAATAAATTTACATCGCAAAAAAAATATGAATTATATAAAAACAAACTCTGCAGACACATTGTAATTAACAGCAAGGTATTTTCTGAACAACACACATAAATCTGTTCTTAAATTAAAAACGATAAATTTAATTACCTTGAGACGAAATTATTGAATATAAAATAAATATTTACTTTTCTCGAACGACCTTGATAGTTATGTATAAAATTTTCTTAGTATTGTCGTAAATTTTTCGCTCACTTCTGACATTAAAAAGGAAAAGAACGCTTTATTTGTCAACGACTAACCGTTTTGATAAAAAAAATATATAATTCGATTTTTATCTAAACGTACAATCTGCCACGTATACATGCGAACAAATACCCACACATAATTGTTACAGATGCTCTAATCTATTACTGATATGGATTCAATTTAATTTTAAATAAAATAAACTCCTACGTCATATTTTTTATACGAAATTTTATAAAAAAAAATATACAACCATAGATATTAATTCTTATATTACTCATTGTTCGCATTTTCTTTGAAATTATACGTTGAATTCTTTGAAATATCCGATACGGGCATTAACAACGATGAAAAGCCAAAATAATCAGTTAATAGCATTTGTTATAAAACGTGTAATACATACACACTAACACAGACACACACACACACATATATATATATACACATGTACGTGTGCGTGTTCATATATATTGTATAATAACAATTACGGTGAAAGTAATATCTTCAAATTAAAATTAGTAAAATAATAGAATGTAAAGGCATTGTATTTCATATAAAACAATTATCTGTTCTATAATATGATCTTCTAAATAATTACTTTCTTGTTAATTAAAATGTACATTGTCTATCGAAAGTACCAGTATATATCATCATCATCATTATTGTCTTCAGTCTGGCGATCCATTGCTGTAACATATATTTTATAAGAAGTCCACTTTGATCCAATACCTTTTTTCCAATATATTTCCTTATATATTTTTCTTTTTTGGTCATTAGTATTTATATTTTTTCGCTTTCAGGCAATCTATTGTATACCTTACGTTTTTTTCCTTACAATATGCTTTGCAGATACTATTCTAAACTACTTATTCTTATTATTACATCTTCAATCACTGTTTGTTTTCATAACAAATCTATTCTGTATCAATTTCTTCCTAGAATCCATTACTAACAGACATGTTGCCATGCTTCTCTGTTGTCTGTAGAAATGAAATTATTTTTGTACTTAAAAACCGGCATGCACTTGAATAAATCTATATTGATTTATTTTTTTTTAGTTTTATTTTTAATTTGTAAAAAAAATCTAATATATATATATTTTAAAAATAATGCTAATTATATATTTGGCTCGCTTCAATGAAATGAAATTTAAAATACGTAAGTTTAAATTCTGTCTAGCGGCTTTTATTTTTCAATAAATCTGTTAATGTATTTAAGATATTTTGACATCGACAATAAGACAACAAAACGAAGTATTTAATTGTCCTTGAATACAAAAACCACTGAAGATCAATTTGCATAACATTACATAGCATCATTTAACAAAAATGTTGTTCACCAGAAACACGAAATTTTCTATTCGACAATATTACCTGTCATATATAAAATATATAGCGCTTTATTTATTTCATTTATAATATTTTATCTGTCACATATTTCGTTTTCAATTAATTCTAAGGTGGAACTATTGTTCAGTTAACTTGTGTCAAATAACATATATGACAGTTTTAGAATTATGGTCTCGCGTCATTTGTTTCCCGAGAGAAGGATATAATAATTTCTCCTGTCAACTGTCAAATAACGTTGACGTAATGGGCTGATAACGTACAAAATTATAAGGATAACGACATCAAGTAATCTCCTTTTATAGGTTATTGTATACGCCTTATTCTCAGTTAATTTATAAGAAAAAAAAAACTATTGAAAAGGAACACAAAGTGATCTTTTACACCAATAGCACACGCCTTTTAGTCACTTTATATTTAAATGAAAAATGTACGATGCGATAAAAAAACAGATTGTTTATGAGATAACATACATATGTGCATAAATAAATTACAACGAAGCAACAGTTCATCAATTGCGAAGAAATGATTGATGTATTTTGAACTAAGGAACCTATTCAAATGATAAAAATCTATATTAATAATTTACAAATGCAAACACTTTATATTTACAAACATTATTCAATATACCTGACGATCGATATACATATATTAATTTTCTGTATTTTAGCACAGAGAGGATGAAGGAATTTCAACCGAAATGTATATCATTAAGAAATAATTAAAAACATTTTTTGTGGTTTATATGTAAATTAGAAATTCATTCATCAGTGACAGTATATTAAATTAGGACTTTTTTAATAACAGAATAAAAATAAGTCTTTATTAAATTAATTTAAAAATATATCAGCGGATTCTTTAAACGGATAATATGGAAGTGTGCATGTAATTTTCATATTTCAATTTATAAAATAAATTTCACTGTCACATTTGTATACAATTCAGTGTTGAATAACGAACCGCATAGTTTAATGATTTTTATAGTTACCAGAATAATGAAAGTTATAAAATACCACGAGTAAACAAATACACAAACGCTTCATCAATTTCGCAATTAAATTATTTGACGTAAAAGCAAACAAAGAACATATTTCAATATTTACTATTCATTTTCAAGTACTTTGAATGGCTCGAAAATATTTCCATAGTAAGTACAAATTATACAAAGAAAACACAAAGAATATTATGTACAGTTTACAAGAACATCTAGAACTATACCATGAATAATTATTGTTATAGTTTTATTAATATACTTAAAGAAAAACGAAACTTTTTTCATTTAGACACGCATAAAAGAAATTTCACCAAAATAAACAAATTACTTTGATGAAATAAATATAAAACATAAATTTTACTTCGAGGACACGCCCTCTATTTAATTCCCCGAATGACAAATATGTCAAAGGTTGAAGAATCGTCTAGTGTTCTGACGTCCGAATGGATAGTCAGTCCACTGGGCATTTAATGATTGGGGTTTAACATGACCATAGAGTACCCAAAAGGTTGATGAAAGGTGTGAGAATAGAGACCGTACGTTATATGAACGTCAACGTAGGCAAACAGGGTGGGTTGTAACACACTAATAAGGGTGTGGGTTGATGGATTGACTTGGAGAAATAAAGTGAAGAGTAGGAACTAATAAAAAAAGGGTGGGCGAATGTATACATGTGTGTACTAAAAAAAAGAATTGGATGCCAGATTGTGCAATAGAGGACGGCGCACATGGCCATTGTATGTAAAGTGTTAACAGTTAAATGAACAAGAAATATTTATATTTGTAATTCAATGTTAATGATTAAGAAATTTTTAACGTGAATGTCCTTCGATATACTTTTTTTATATTTCTAATTTTACTTCCTTTATTAGAATATATATATATATATATATATATATATATATATATATATATATATATATATACATATACACATATGTATGTATGTATGTATGTATATATATATATATATATATATATATATATATATATATATATATATATATATGAAAAATAAATCCTTTGAAATAATGAAACAGATTTGTTAAAACATCTCTTACAAACAGCAGATAAGATGGGGGGATTATATTAGGCGTTGAAAATATATTCCATAAAATTTATTTTCTACTGTAATACACACACACATTACACAAACACACACACGCATGTATATATATATATATATATATATATATATATATATATATATATATATATATATATAAAATTGCTCAATTTCCAACGTTACGATATAAATACATATTCATCAGACCGTATTATCATTATTTGGTCTACTTATTTTTTCTAAATAAATTATTAAATACACGTAACTGCTTTACTCTGCATGCATTCTTGCTCAATAAAATTATTTGTGGTACAATTTAAAATTATTAAGTGTAAGTTTACAATAAATAATTAATTAGCACAATTTCTAATTTACCGCACGTTCTAATAAAAAAAAATATTGAACACACTGTATAAATAAATAGGAAAATGCGTAAAAAAATAATCATTAGAAAAATAATACACTCGGATATGACTAAAAATAAATTAACTGCGATAAATTATATAAAACGTTATCATTTTAATTAAAATTTAATAGAAATGACGAAAACTCGCGTACAATTCATTTAAATAATGAATACAATTAAAAATATTAATAAATGAACATACAAAAATCTCACACCAGACATGCCTGCAAAAATATTTTTCTTTAGAAAGCAATTATACGTCGACTTACTTTTTGATGGCGTTTCAGTTTGACATTTTGAAATTATCAGATTTAAATGAGTTCGTAAGTAATTGAAACACCCCTAAGGTAAGACATGATTAAATTTTATTCGTAACTCAATTTCAGTATTAAATGATGTTGTTTGTTAGGGTTGATGCGAGGATAAAATTGATAATATATTTTATTAAATCAAATTAAACTCGAAAATATCATTTTATTAAAAAATTACAACTGATACATTTTTTTTCCTGCGATTATAATATGAAATAGATATCAGAATTGAAAAAAAAAATAGAAATATTTTGAATTACTAAATAAAAAATAGTAAAAAAATCACTCTTAAACATTAAATACTGACAGTAATTACACATTCTTGTCCTTTGATCACGATTAAAACAATTCATTGGAAAACATTTTAGGTACTTTATCAAATAAAACTGAAATGATAATAATTTTGTATGTAATAAAATTTTATTATAAATAAAAATATTTTTTTGAAAAAATCTGTAGACACGAATTTTTTCAATGTAAACCAAACAATAAAATTAATATTCTGACTGAAAATTTAACAAACTTTAATTAAAAATTCAATTATATTTTATTTTAATAAAGTTAAACTTTTTTATTCGTGTTCATTTACAATACACTCTTTTCTGTGTCGGATGATTTTAAATTTAATTTTAAGGAAAACTTTATCGAAACGAAACATATAAAAATATAATTACATTTTTAATTTATCAAATAACTTTAAAACAAAAAATATTGAATTAGGTATAATATATTTAATTAAGTTCTTCATTTGAATAATGTGATTTTAACGGAATATTTTTTGTGTAGAAAAACAGCCACGAGACGCTATAAGCTAATCATATGCATGACAAAACTATTCATAAACACACTGAAGCTCTGTGTGTTCCTCAAGGGGATTCGTAGAACTAATTATATGGATTATATAATCACTGTGATGATGGATTTAGAATATAACTTACTGTAAATACGCGACTCAAAATTAAAGTGAGAAATTTACAGAAGACTGCGTGTTCAATGCGTGTAGTAATACGGAAATTATGAGGATTTATTTCTGATTTTAAGTACGTTCTTAAAAAAATACTTCACAAATGAAAGTTTTAATTTTTTTTTTATTAAATTCTTTTCTATATACTCGAAGATAGCAACATGTGGCTCAGTACAGACTGGTTTTTAAGGATGAATGTTATTTTCAAGCGACCCATAACTCATTTTAAAATAATGAACACAATTTTTCTTTTTTTTTTGTACTGGATTTGTGTATATATTAGTATGGACATTGAATTTCTTGGTTTTACGAAAACACTAGTTCTCTTAAATAAATTCTTATTTTTTAAAAAAAAACGTAAAAACCGAAGAAAAAAATATAGTAGTATTTTTATACATAAGCAATTTCATACTTGTTTCAATTGCGAAGGTAAGTAATATATTTGTAAATAAATACTGAAAATATGTGTTTTTCAAATTGAATATTAAAAAATCAATATTTTTTTAACGTTACATACTGTTTTCTATGCATAATGCGTTAAAAAAATCCAGAATTTACATAAAAAAATAGTATTTCTATTATTTACACTCTTATAAAAAAGCACTTATTATTTTTTTAAACGCTATAATTATTCGTTTACACGACAATTAAAAGACATTATAAGAGTATATATTTATTTTTATGTTATTTGTTGTGATTTCGTGGTGAAAGAAACAATGCTGAAAACAATTTTCATGTACAGAATAAAATATATGAAAGTGTGAAAAAAGTCATTGTTGTATCAAAAATAAATCCAAATGTAATTGAAAAATCTCGCGAAGAAAAAACGACTGCATTCATCTAAAGTATTTTTTTTATGCCTGGACTGAACTTGATGATTTATGTATCACAAAAATAAATTGAAACTAATTCCCAATATACTTGAACAAGCCAAGAAGACTACCAATAATAACCAATGAAATGGTGTGATCAATAAAGCAAGTGAACTGTGGCTTTTCGTGTGAAAAACTCACCGCCGACGAATTATGGCGAAGAAGAAAATTTGTAAACTTGTATGTTGAACGTGTAACCTATTATTGTTATATTGGGGAGACCTTATACTTACACTTTAAGGTTTCTTAAGTATACACACCCCAAGCATACATATTTATACACAAACACATACGAATCAGTGTATGTCCTGCTGATTGATTTAATTAGAGTATGTTTTATTTATTTTTTTTAAAAAAAAAACATGTATACATGAATAACAGTACCTTCATACAGTATTTAACTATTTAATTGCGATAGTTCAGATATTCAAGTCACGCAATACAGTTTTATGTAGTATATTTATGTGGATTGCGTGACTTTTCAATCAAAGAAGAAAGTCTCTACTTGAAGAATTTGTACTAACGCTCTCTAGACACAAACTAAAACTTGAAAAATATATTGTTTTGATATTTGTCACTTAAATTGTGTACTTACTTACTTTCAAACATTATGTAAGTTTAACTTCGTGATATTTTAGAATAAAATAATAAACAAGCCTCTTCTAAGTAAATTTAAAATACAAGAACAATACGCATTTAATACTTACAATTAAATATATATAACAGATCTATTTTATACAAAGTCACGCATGTACGACAATAGAAACAATGTTTTTTAAATGCGGCATTATTTTTTGTTTATTTTGAAAGTAAATCATTTATAGCAACGATCTGTGTAGGTGTGACCTTAAAAGCATCACGATTACCCGTATAACTTTCCTTTTATACAATAACTAATGTGGTGCTGCCACAACGGAACAGTATTCACGACCTTGTGAACCGGGAGGGGCACGTCACATAAGAAATAATCGTGTTTGGGTGTTGGGTGTCTAATAGCCATTTGATTAAGATAGAAGGACCCTGGAGCTAAACGTTGATAACATCCAATTGACTTTTAAAGAGATTACAAAATGAAGTGAGGAAAATAGGTAAGATAGAGATTTGCACAATCGGTTTTATTTAATAGCAATTATAAGTTTAATGAAAAATTATTCGGATCGTTAAATTTTTTTGACAGAGTACACTTTCATTACGTAATGACAAATATATATATATATATATATATATATATATATATATATATACCTATAGAAGTTTTAAAATTAGATAATAATATGTTTTAGGATAATAAAAACGAATTTATAACCTAAAATACTAATATTCCGTACTTGAAATGAAAATAAACGTTTAAACTAGAGAGAAAAATAATATTTTGTAAATCAGTAAAAGTAACATACATTTTTTATTGCTTCTTTAGGGTTATCTAGCTTGTTCATACATAATTCACTATAAATTTTTGTCATATATATATATATATATATATATATATATATATATATATATATATATATATATATGTGACATATATATATCCATTATAATACTGAACAAACAGTACATGGAAAATATTTTTTTTCACCGATAAGATAATAAAACAAGGTGAGAAATGAAACAAGGCAATAAACTGTTGAGATTTCTTCACTGAAAATGATATCTATTGTAAATATTATAATGATAGTTATAGTCGATATGTGGTTGTCAGATTTTTACTATTGTACAGTGCACAATCTTTTTCAAAGAATCATGAAACCCTGATTGTGCTTAAATATTTTCTTACAGTTTAGATTTCTTCATAAAGGCAACTAACAAAAAATGATTCGTTCTATTTACACCAGCCACAATAATTCAAGAATATACTGATCACAGCAAGATTAAATTCTACAAATATATATATATATATATATATATATATATATATATATATATATATATATAAATATATAAATATATATATATATATATAAATATATATATATATATATATAAACTAGTCACCCTGTCCTACCATATGATACTGAAGCTTTGTTATTTGGAATAAGTATTTGCATAGCCACGGACAATAAATTAGAAATTAATTATATAACTTAAATTTAAAAATGAAGAAAAACAAGTAATGAGTACTCCTATTTTTTATATATGAACCTCTTTCCAAATTCCTACAAATTTGCTACTAGAATTTAATGTAGAAACAACTATATCACAGATATACCTTAAAAAGAAAAGTTTAAAAAGAGATTTTTTTTTAAGAAAAAAGACTACAAAAATTCATCATTTCGCAACATTCTAATTTATTTCATATCGAAAATATTTTCCATATGAATTACGTTATAATTAATCATTATATTGAAATCCTTCAGGCCACTTCAGAACTTGTTTTATGATATCAAAATATATCTCAAGGACTTTGTTGATATAACTACGAATAAAAGACACATAGTAAGAGAAAACATTGAGAGTTTTCCTAAATAGAACTGTTTTTGTAAATGCTTTCAATTCCAGAAATGCATTCTTGTGCTAAAGGATGTTAACTTATATATAGTTTACACAAAAATTATTATAACTGAAAATGAGTAATTCAAACAAATAACTTTTTTCACTCGTAAATCACACTTTTTTCGGATCATTTTTTTTTATAAATTATTATTGATAATATGTTGCTTATAGGAATTTCGATGGCGATTCCATTCATCATTAGATATATTTTACTACTTATTGTTTAAGCATTTAAAAAAACTGAGTGGAAATATAAAAATAAAAAAATTAAGAAATATCTAAGTTATCTACTCTACTGAAAAAGATTTCCAAGGGTTTGTGTGAACATTGTTTAACGCAACACAAAAGACATAAAAAAACTAATAACTGATTACTAGGGGAATTTTATCCAACCTTGCAAGTGCGTAATATATTACGAATTCAATATATTTCCTAGTATATAGTGTGACAATATCTGTCATAGGTGTGTCAATTTGACTTCGTTTGTATATACAGAATGTTTACCTTGTAAGACAAACATGCCAGATCAGCAAACAAGAACTTCCAAGTCCTCACCCTATCTGAACTCACACTTTTATGAAATGAAATATCGTGTACACAATTTTATGTAATTAAAAAAAGTAGTTTATCAAATATGAACTATTGATCTATTAGAATTTTTTGTACAAAGCAATTACATCTATATTTTTTTTGTTATAAATGAAATAATAACAAAATAACTTAATTTGAAACTTGTACAGACAATAAAAAAATATTATGTATTATACATAAAATTATAATTAACATACTTTTACAAATATTTTTTCGTTGCATCTATACGTAATCATAAAATATTTATCGTTGATTTTTAAAGAATTGTTTGACTTGCTCATTGACAAAAACGGAATTCCTCATAATCAAGTATTTAAATAAGCCTTTAAGTCTCGAGGCTAGTCTGTTTGTAACTTTCACCAAAACATAATTACCTGTAAAGACAACTTTTTATAATTGAATTTCATTTATCGACATATTTGAACATTAGTATACTAGAATTTTTAATACGGTAATTGAAATCGAGTTTTCGGTTATAAAATAAACATTTAATTCTTAAAAGAAACTTTATATTTATATTTACTTATACGTACATGTATATTCCATCAGTATTAAGTAAATATCTTCACTGATATTAACTTTAAAAGTCATACCTGTTTAATAAAATCTCTAGATTGCAAGTCTTGAAAATAAACACTAAGCATGAAATAAATACTTGGTTCTGGGGTTGATTTCAGAATTGAGACGTGGAGAAATGTCAACATCGCCAAAATATAAGGGTAGAAAATAAACGATGAAGACGGAATGCTTTTGATATTGTTATTAAACCCAAATGTCAACTGTCGACCTTAAACTATGTGTGCTTTAAGCGTAACATACTTCCAGTAATGACATGGGACATAATTATAAAACGCTGTACTAATTTAAGAAAGAAAAACTCTATTACTATGCTAAAAAAAATATGCAGAAGTAATTGAAATGAAGCATACTTTTTACTAGAATTTGCAAGTATTTTCATAAATTTGAAAAAGTTTTCAAGTTAACATATAAATAAAAAATTACTGAACAAATGAAAAATGGTTTTCACACAACAATAATGTAACTAAATTAATGTAAATATTAAAAAATATATATAAACAAGTACTAATAAAAAAAATACAATTAAATGGGAGACTAAATACGATTAAAATAAATAAAAGTTGATATAAATGAAATGCATAAACATGTAACTCTATTGAATTTTTCAATTATGAAGAAATTTAAATAGATGCAGAGAAAAAATTAAAATCCTTGTAAAAAAGAACCATTTAATTAAGTTGTTCATTCGTATGTCACAGTATAAAAAAATTGCTTAATAGAGAGTTAAATTTATTTTCGAAAATAATTGAATCATAGTGCATTTCATTTTTCACTTAATCAACTAAAATCAAACAAGCATAAAAACAGTGTCATTTATTCGCCGATAGACTATTAAAATGGATTATGACGCGAAAAAAAATCGACCAACTAAACAAAATTTCAATTGAAAACCGTTTTCTAATTATTAATTTACGCAAGGTGTTTCTAAATATTAATAATTGATGCGTTTAATGATTTTTACACATTTTATGATATGTTATAAAATTTATATTTGATTTCAAAATACCCTGAAGAATGTTGTACAAAAACATTCATTCTTTGACACTAACTAATTTTTTCAATAAAAGTATTTCTATGCAAACAAAACGTGACTCACCGTCGAATCGTGAGATTGGTTCGATATTTAAAATTTACATGAGGACACAGAAAACAGAACCAGTGAATAATAGAAAAAAGATCTGTAAAATCGATAAACATTTAAACGTGTTAATCATGCTAAACGAACAATAATTTTTGTAGTAAATGCTTGGAAATCATTCAATATAAATATATTATCTTGTACAACTCACTGTCTTCGTAATTAATTTATAAACATGTTTATGAATTACAAACATTGTTAACAAGCTGTTCGTATAAACACATCACATAATACGTTCTGTTTGTAAACGAGTTGTAAAATAATATTTAGTTTGCATGATCATTCGCTGACTTTAATCTTACTGACCCGCATTTAAAAACAGTTTCGAAAAAATATTTATTTCATGAACGTAAAACACTATTAAAACTTTAAAATTAAAACAGAAAAACGAACAGCCGAGTAATTGATGATTCGTGTTAATTTGTATTTGCAGAACAAAAACATTTAACAAGGTAAATTCAACACGTAAGTCTGGTGGTAATGCATCAGGTATACAAATATGAATCGAGGGCCTTAAGCTATTACGAAAAAACCGAGCATTATTAAATGTCAATGATTAAACTCAATAAAAAAATTAACATTTGCGTATGATATATATATATATACTTACGAGTCAGTAATTATGGCTGTTTTTCTAGTTTGTAGACAAGTTCGAACTTATGGTACAAAAATGTATAAAATTAAAAAAAAATTAAAAACAAGTATTTTCAAATTAACACACGGGATTTAAGGTTCGAGAAAAAGTTTATTTTTATGTGAATTTATATTTTCAATCCTAATTTCACCAGTTACACGATTTTCATATTAAATGTTTAAATGAAATATATTTTCATTTCGACAAATTCAACATGACATAGTACATGTAATTAAATAAGAATTTATATATATATATATATATATATATATATATATATATATATATACATATATATTCACATACACACACGATTAATTTAGAAGGCAAGAATTTTGTAGATCAAGGCAATATATGGCCACAAATCTAATTTGATATGATTTTGAATGTAATCCATGTACGTATGATACACATGTATCTACATAAATATTAGAGTTTATTAAATAAAAAAACTAAGTTGTTTTTTTTCAGATACAAAGTGCAATTTTACATACATAAAAAATTGGTCAGTGTTAAAAGTGCTATATAATGATTAAGAAATTATTAAACAGAAACAGTATTTGAGAAAATTCTTTTTTCAACGAATATTTTGAAGTATTATTAATTTTTCCAGATATCGAAATAATAGTCATTAGTTAATAAATTTTCCCATTACCGAAAGATAGGAAATAAAATATAAAAACATACTTTACGTTTCGATATTAGGACTTTTTATTTCAATGACAATCTAATTGCTTTCTAACTCCTCCATGTAGATTAAATTGAAATCAAATATACTAGGGGTAAACTAGATAATCTTTTTAATACAATTTTTAATACTTGTCTTTTCGTTGTTTTTATATGGCACTTTTCAAAAAATCTACTCAACAATTTTACATTTCTAATCCTTCTTTGAGTTTAATTTGATGACTAAATACACCCAAGTTTCGTTACTTGCTGAAACAGAACGTTTAAGAAGATAATCAAAACTACACAAAAATTCAGTAAACTGAATATCAGTGAATTTTAGTGAGAACTTGGAAGATGGCTCTAAATGTTTCATTAAAACTAAATGTAACATAAATTCAGTGAATCAAACTTACGGAAAATGTGTTATAATAAATTTAAAAAAAGTATTGATTATTGGCATTGATACCCGTGAATTTTATAAAATACGTCTTATTTAAAAGAAGAAATAGTATACATATGCCAACATCAACAACTAGTTAAAAATTGAATTTATTTAGTATATAATATTAGTTTTTCCTTTCTATTATTTTCCAATCTAATCGGAAAGCTAACAACTTGAAAATGACGAATGGGTAAGTATTTAACATTTTGCTATTTTTGGAATGTATTATACATAATAAACTCAAACACAAGTTAATAAAGAACATAATAAAACTGATTGTAAACAGTCCATATACTTTCTGTTAAGATCATTCTAATCGATTAATAATTAATTCTATTGCGTTCATTAGATAAATTAGTTTGTTTCGTTACTAACTTCCGTATTTGTTTGTAAAAGATAGCTATCAGGCATAAAGTTACGAAAGTGACAACAAAATGAGTACAATGCTTTCATTAATTTACCATTTGTATTAGTATTTATTTGTAGCAGGTGACTGTGACATTTTTTATTATGTAAGACTCTATGAAATATATTATAATAATTATTTATTTACTCATATATATATATAATATACATACATACACACATAAGGATAAATGGAAAATTATACTGAAGTAATATTAAATTAAATATTATAAATGTAAATCCGTGTTTAAATAAAAACCGCTCGCATTCAACAATGAACTAAGTACGCAAATAGCCCATTTTTATAATAATAACAAATCCGTGTTAAATAAAAAAAAAGTATTCCGTAGTGTGCACCTTTTTAATGACTTTCGAGAATATACCATTATATTCTTTTTGCTCGTTGTACGTTTAATACAGTCTCCACTTTTATTTGAAATGTCGCGTTCATCTTTTTATATTAAAATCCTATAATGCATATGAGTCTCTCAGTACGAGATATGTAAATTTCTGAAAGTGCTCACAGATCATAAAGGATGTGTAATAACGGTTGTTTGCGTTTAACAGTTAAATAACCTGATTTGAATAAAAATCAACGGTAAAAGTAAGAAATTAATGTTATGAAACAATGAATATTATTGATAAAAAGTTTAAAATTAGATATAAATTAGATGATATGTGACTTGGGAACAGGCAATGGTAGTTGAATGAATATATAAATATTTTATTCATATATTATTCAGATTAGTCCCAGTTTTCATGTGTCTTTATATATATATATATATATATATATATATATATATATATATATATATATATATATGCACACACACACATACATATATATATATATATATATATATATATATATATATATATATATATATATATATATATATATATATATACACATACATGTGCACACATGAATGTTCACATATAAAACCATTCAGATTAATAAAAACTAGGTTTCCCAAATTTACAAACAAAATATGCGAACGTCTCTGCAATTTAATCCAGTTTAATGTTTTAACAAATAAGCAGTGTAACCATAAAATACACACACACCTTATGTATTTTATGCTAAAATTATTTATTTTAAAATATTATGTAATTAAATTCAACATGTTAAAATATATAGTGTTTTTAACCAAAAATAAAGTCACTATTTTATAATTATTTATGTACAGTTTGAAGTTTATATTTATTTTTATATTAAAAAGATATTTTTAAACTATTGTGCAATATGAGAGAAACTGTAAATTATATATAAAAATATTTTTATTTATTTGTATTTTTTT
Source organism: Acanthacorydalis orientalis (assembly GCA_034766995.1). Taxonomy (NCBI): domain Eukaryota; kingdom Metazoa; phylum Arthropoda; class Insecta; order Megaloptera; family Corydalidae; genus Acanthacorydalis; species Acanthacorydalis orientalis. The sequence continues at coordinate 28,807,366 of CM068319.1, forward strand.
CTAAAGAGAACTAGCTTTATTAAGACATCAAGTAATAGATAAAGCGATTTAACACGAGTACCAATATTGTAAGAATTTTATATTTCAAAATGTAATAACTTAATACTAAAACTGTACTCTAACAAATGTACAAAGACAGATTATATTTTCCGTGTCCTTCCTTTACAAATAAACAGTAATCACTCAACGATATATGTTCAAAATGTGGTTTTCATGTCGGTTCTGATACTGAATTTATGATACGACTGTAGTCGTTTATTAAATATGCTGTGAATGATGGATTTTATAAGAAATTGTGTATATGTTTATATACGTACATGTACACACACACACACACACACATATATATATATATATATTAGTTTATATATACATATACACACACACAGACTGGCATACAAATACGCACTTCAATACATTTAAATGTATATTTCTGTAATCTTCAGATATTAGGTTGATTATATGTACGCTCTATATATTTTATAATTATTACATAGTAGTTTATTTATAATTACAATATGAAATTACTTATCTGAAATGGTACGATTATGTATGAGAATTAAAACGAAATGCTAATATGTTTGAGGTTTATTTATTAGGAGAAATTTGTATTTGAATTTTGTTTATATTCATTCCATACTGAGTGATTCTCGTTAACTCAGACATTCATTACGAATGCATACAATACGTATAATTTTTACTAGTACACACATATACACAAACACACACACAGATATATATATATATATATATAATATCAAATTAAAATAATTTTCATTTCAGCTAATATGTGTAAACAATTTTTGCAAAAATATAGAATACAAGTCCTTAAAATAATCCTAAAATGCAACATCAGTTTATAAATACAACTGAGATAAAAATAGTAATGCAATATAATAATTAAGTACAATATTTTTTAAAATTTCAATTTACTACACGTACGTTCACATACAAAATATAAAAAAATACGAAATATCACATTTATATGCTAAAAAAATTCTATTGTAACTACGTTTTTTAAGTAATTATGAAACACTTCCTATATATACAAAATTATATATTGTACAGCAGAATTATATTGTATCAAAATTTAATTTAATAACGTCATATACATTTATAACTAACTACAGAAAAACATGTAATCAGTTTTATAAAATAAATAAATCTATGAACTTAATACAAAACTTATTTTTCATTTTCAAATAATTTAATAACGAATACGATAAAAATTTCGATAATTCCCTACTGTATTTTTTCATTGTTTATCAAAAGAGTACCTCAAAATAAACATAAAGCAATTACTGAATAGTTTGATAAAGATTTTTAGGTAATTAAAACACTAGTTAATTTCTTTTCCAAATTGTTATCGACTTTTCTAGTAGTTCATTAAAAAATGATACTAAATCAAAACCAACCAATTTAAATACTAAATATTTTTTTAAAATCGTCAACTTCCCAGCACGGATTTTTGTGTATTGATTTACTAGTCTTTATAACAAGATATAAGGTATAAAAATTTTAAAATGTAAAAACATTTAAGCATTCTGTTATAGATCGAACTGATAAATCAATCTGCCATTTTGTATGTAAATTTTTGATATAACTGAGTTTGATAACCTAACTTGACTCGCGATACAAACAGATAAAAAATAGGAATGAAATTAATCTACGTTTTTGAATTTAAATTACACCAAGTTCAAATTTACTGGCACGTAATACAAGGTAGTTTGTTTACTTTATATGCAGATGTATTGTGTATAAGTGTGTTTATATTTTTCCTACCAAATAAATTGAAGTCTAAATGTTGAATTCAAGTTAGAAAAGAATAGAAGTTAAAGATTGGTTATCTGAGAGAACTCTTCCACAGGAACGATTTAAATTAAAGCAGATGTCTACAGAGATTATTAGAAGAACAGAACCATAAACTAAACTAATCGAAAAACAAATAAGTGTTTATATATATATATATATATATATATATATATATATATATATATATATATATATGATGAAACAACTATATATTCTACACTCATACATTTTTCTTAAACTGTAATATTATTTTTTCAATTTTGTTTCTAGTTTTTATTAAACACATTTGTTAATGTTAATATATATATATATATATATATATTTGATGACATCTAGTTAAGAAAATGTTTAGTTTTTAAAACATACTCAAAAATGCACCTCTCGTTATCATTTAGAACCCATACATGCGTTTACCACTAACTAATTGGCGATATTTAAAGATATTTTTAAAAACACTTGAATTTTTGAACGACTTTTTACCTAATAATACTTTTATTTAATTATTTAATAATAATTGCTTAAAGTTATTAAATGAAAGATGGATTAGATTTTTGTGAAATCAATAGCGATGAGAATGACGATCACGTCTTTGCATATTGTCGAAAGCATGAACTTCTACAGCCGTCATGTCCGGGCATGTGTTACAGGGGTTATTATGAACTTTTGATTTAAAACTTGTACTATCATAGAATCACTATATTCTGAAATGATTAAATAATAAAAAGGAAAGTTCTTTTTCAAATTTTGTAATACTTGTGAATTTTTTCTTTTCTACAGACTACATTAATAAATGTATTTGTTAAATACATATACTATTTAAAGATTAAAAGGAAACAACTATTTATATTTTATAACACATACTATCAATATTGCATGTCCATTCCATTTATTAAAAAAAGACTACTCATGAAATCTCAGTTAATTATAAACTTATAACAAATATGACATATATATATATATATATATATATATATATATATATATATATATAAGGAAAACATTACAAAACCACACCCAAAATAAACAAGAGATCAACCACAAAACATGGAATTAATTTTTACAGAGAATTATAAACTCGTACATCTTCCTTTTTTAGGTTGTTTGTAAGATATTTATCCATACTATAATCGACATTAAAAAAAAACTTGTTCAGTTACCTACACCAATGACACATATAGAGGTGACTAGTATTTTCGAGGTCAAATGTATAATTTCAAATAGGATTTTATAAGATATTACCAATATTTTTTTAAAGAAACTGTTCATAATACTGTAAACATATAACACTTGGTGTCATTTTACGATTCTTTTTAATTGGGAAAAGAAATTCGTTTTAATTGGAAACCATAAAATATTAATTATTTGATTTCATATATATATATATATATACATATAAAATGTATTTGTGAACATATATACTTTTTGTGTGTATGAACTGATAATCTACAATATTTTATCCTTTGTGCGTGAAAAAAAAGAATAATAGTTTTCAATGGAAACTAGGTAAACTATTATTGAATTTATGTAGACTGAAAGAACTATAAAAAAAAACTCATTAGGATAGTCGACCGAGCGTGCAGATTCGATGGATGGATATTGGAGGTTTAATGGTGCGGTAACGAAGGCTGTTAAACATCTTTTAGATCGAACCGAACAGTAAGCACCTACCATAACGATTGTGTTGGAAACCCTATTTTCGTTCTGACCAGTTAAAAAATTGTTCAATCAAATAGCATGTACATAGTTTGATAAACAATATAAAAATAAAAAAAAACATATAGAATGGCTTGTACACAAAAATAAGAAAAGAAAGTTATTTTATATCCGTGCCAATAAAACAATATATTTTGAATACTTGTTTCTTTCCAATTTCTCACGTGACGATTCAGGTATAGAGTTATTGATATAAAAATAAAAAATGTTCCATTTCTCATACCATAGAAGCAAAGATGAAATATGAAAAATAAATATTTAAATTTGAAGGAAGTTCTTCATCTATAATACTATTAATAGAAATGACTTATTTTAAATATGAAATTACAGGTCTTCATTACAAATTATTAGATATTTACATAACGTATAAAAAATAGAAGGTACCATTAAAAGGTGAGGCATCACGGTCAATTTATATACTTATTGGTACAACTTTGAAATATTTCAGTTTGAAACACGAATATTGCGTGAGGAATTATTGAATTCTACAAAGAAATATTCTTCATAAGAAAAAAAAATATATCTTCCATAAAATAACAATAGATAGTCAATCTTTTGAAATAGTTTTACAAGTTATTACAAGATCTATTTTGGTACATTGATTCATAAAAATTCAACAATATATATGCATACATATATACATACATATATATATATATATATATATATATATATATATATATATATATATATATATATATATATATATATATATATATATATATATATAAAACGAAATAAATACGTAAAAACATTATTGAATACATGTGCGCTTATTTCTAAATTTAAATTTAAAACCAATCAGTAGTTTTCTTTATTATTAGACTAATATAATAAGAATAAACTTACATATGTGATTTATGTAAATGGGGTTAAACAAATACATAAATAACTTTCACAAATATCTAACATCATTTTTTCTTGTTTGAAATATTGCCTAATTAATATTTTATATATCTGTAATATATAAAAATGCAAATAGATTACAATTATTTTCCGAATAAAAAAATATGTAAAAAAATTCAAATCAGAAAACATCCACATTTTGTCATTAATGAACTTCTGCATAACATAAAATATTAATCTTTATGTAACGATTTTTTTTAATATGAGTTTTGTGAGCGACAGATAGACAGTACGGTTGTCAAATACAATTTCGATCATATTTTAAATTAAAACGTAAACACGTACGGGTGTTCCGCTTGTTATTAAGTAAACAAAACTCGTATTACTTCTATAGATTAATTCTGTTCATAACATTGTTACGGAATCAATTAAAAAGAATTTTTATTCATTTTACAGCTGAATATCATTTTTCTTGGAAATGTTTTTATTTAAAAAAAAAAACATTCTAAGCGAACCATTATAACTAAATTCTGTTGTATAAATTCTGTCATGTTTACAATCAATAAGAATATAACAATGTCCTGTGTCAATTAAATAGCTGATACGCTTTTCGAAACACTTTTTTTATTATTTCAATCTTCTTAAATATCAACAGTGTGATGGTTTCAATTTAACCATTTTTTTATAGTGAGTTGTGTTATAGAAATTCTTATTTATTTTTATTTATGATTGTAAAAAAAACAGACTGACAGTTAAAATTAATAGACATAAATGATTATAATTCAAAAGATATAGTTTATTAATTTGAAGACAAGAACAATAATGATTTTTAAATCTGCAATTATTTCAATCATTAATAATATAATATATATATATATATATATATATATATATATATATGTGTGTGTGTGTGTGTGTGTGTATTAACATATTGTAAAGATGCTATTCGCTAATAACTAATGAGTTTACAATGAAACACATTAAGTGCACATGCTTGAAAACAATAATAAAATTTAAAACAATGTTTTGATACTTGATAAAACCCGCATCTGTTCATATTTTCATAAACAACATATGGATTTGGCTTGTAAATGATCTGATTTTTTATTTGAAAAAAAGAATTCTGAATTATAAACACATTAAAAATTATTATTGCTCCAATGCTAAACAAAAATTGTGAGTAATTACAATACAATCTAAATTTAATAGAAACAAAATTAGTTCATACACTATAAGATTTATCACAATACAGGCAGATTATTTTTAGAATAAAATAAATGTCCGATAATTGACATTCGCTAAAAATATTTCTATTTAGAGTTAGTTGATCAGTAATTGGCTTGAATGACGATGATACATATTGACCATGAACAGATATTTCACACGATCCTAAAATATGATATGATCTAAATGAATGTTGTTTTATATAAATGGAGAAACATTTTTTCTTGAAAACCAGTTTGAAAATATGTAACTGTAATTTATCGGTCATCATTTAATTTTTGATGTATTGAAGTCAAAACGACGGTCGTTTTAGTCTAAAAATATCTTCATAAATTGATATATTTGATACACGTTTATTTTATTTTAATTTATAGTCATCTACAAGTTGGCACCTTCACAGGAAACGATTCGGATTTCTAACAGTAACCAGTTGATTTTCAACACAACGTCACTGACCTCAATGTACCTCTGAATCGTTATAATTAAATTCAATTAATAACTTTCATTTTTTTTATATACATTTAAACTGGTATTCGAGTTCAATATTACAATAAAGATTATTAAGTTGACTAGAGAGATATAGATTTAATCACAAGTTTAATTGATTTCAATAAATAATAAGGAAAAAATTAAACCGTATATTTTTGTTATTAAGGCAAGTAATTTGTTCAGCTTCCAACTATTTAATTACTTAGTTAACAAAGACACATCTAACAATCTATTTACATAGTCGACATTCTAGAAAATCAATATAAAAATCACGACTAATATTTTATATATAAAATTATAAGTTCTTAAAAAATTATAATTAAATTATACAATTTTTATTAACATACCAAGGTATTTTGTCTGTCTGTGTGTTTTGAACTGTCAAAAAGTCTTTACTTTTATTATAATTATATACAAGTACCATATTAAACTGAGATTATGCCCTGTAAAACCTGTTGTATTTTTTAAATTTTATTACACCTACATTGTGCAATTCTAACATCCAGTAAATCATTAATCTTTTAAAGATGTTTGTGGGTTATATTCAAGTTATTATTGAATTTGTTACAACTGCATATTATAAACCTGTTACAACTGCATCTGTTTGATTTTTTTAATTACAGTATTTTTATTACCTTATTTTTCTATATGTCTGTTGTTTATTGTTTATTATGCTAATTCTGTAAACAACATATCAGTTACAGAATCATCTAATAATATATGTTTACTTGAAGGAGTCACAAGTTGATACCGGTTATAGAAAAAACAAACTTACTTAAGACTACCAAATTTATACCGTACCAATTACATTCTTAAGAATGAGATCTGGATATACAGTGGTATTAAATGTGTTAGGCAGTATATAGAGTAAAGAAAAGAACGAAGTAGTGAAAACAACCCAATATAAACACGATGGAATTCGGAGAGCAACTCTGCCAAGTTGTAACCTGATTCCCTTGGTATGTTTTCAGTACTTTGCTCTTTTTTTACTTACTATTTCACTATTAACTCTGGAAACTTTGGTACCCAAGTCCGTACATGAGATTTCCTCTTCTATACAAAAAAAGTCAGTAATGTTTTTGATCGAAGTATTATACTTAATAAGAAAAACGTCGTTCACAAAATAATTTTTCTCTTACTTCATAAACCAGATTTTTTTTAATCAAAAATGTTCACTACTTGATTATTTTTGTTTGCTGGTTGTATTTCGACGGCAACGAAACATAATTTTCACATCTTAGTACAAAAAAGATAAGTGCAAAAAAAACTCATTTTAAAATCATAAATTTGATTTTCTACATATTAGAGGTTTAAGAATAATACCGTCTTCATCTAAACAGGTATAAGTAACATTCAAAATGACACAATCAATTATTGAACATATTTGTTCAAAAACTTTTTGTGGCTTGTAGAGAGTGAAAAAATCATTTGTGAAATTGAATATAGTTACAGTACCAAAAACTATTCTGGAAAAAAATTACACTTTCAACATGTTGATATCAGATATCTATTTTTATTTAATACACATTATTTGAGACAGAAAAAATATTTTTTCATCCATCAATATTCCTAAAATAACAAATTTGATCGTTTGAGCAATACAGATAGAGGTCATAATCGATGTAAATTATAAGAAGGATTAATTAGATGTAATACACATTGAAATATTTAATTATCAAGTTTAAATTCAACAATTTATCCGTACTAATTCAATCAGTAGAAAAGTTTTATAAAAAGAAATTATAATCACTATTTTATATATATATATATATATATATATATATATATGTATGTAAACGAAAATCTAGACTACATTTATCACGAAAAATATGAATAATATAAACAGTTATATTTCTATAATTATAAAATATTAACATTTATTATCTTTGTCTACCACACACTAACAGCGTTACGCATCGATAAAATACGACCAACCCAATGCTGTCATTTCAGTAATCAATTATACAAGAAAAACATTTCAGCAATTCACCTATTTTGCTTATTTTTCATGTCTGTTTTCAAAAATAACATAAAATCATACACGTTGTCGAAATATGTAAAGTAAAAAAAAATATAATAAAACATTACATTTTTTATAGTAACAAAACGTATACACTTTAATAAATGTGAATACATTTTTTAATGTTAGAAGCTGCCTGTAAACATTTTATGTATGATTTCTGTTGGAAAACTAGACTATATTAAAAATTCTTAGTGTATACTTTGTATATAACATTTGTTCTGTTTTTAATATGAAAGATTTAAAACAGAAATTCAGTATTAATAGTGAGTTTATTATTTCGCAATTCATTTCTTTGGATATGTATAACTCTTTGCCAAAGAAAATATTACATTTTATGAAACAATTTGCATTGATTAACTAAAATTATCTAACGAAAAAAATCATTTTTATTTATTATTGAACCACGCTGAAAATTAATCATTTAATTAAAAAAAAAAACTATTTATTTTAGAAGTTTATCTTTGTGAATATAAAATATTATTTTAGAATATTTATTAGATTAAAACTTTTTTAATATGAAAGCTCGAGTTGTTTTTACTATAACGAAATTGTTTAAATAAGAAACCCTAATAGAATGATTGATATTCATTTTAACTGGACTAGAAGTACTCAACTTGAAGCAACAATTGTAACAAGTGTGCGACTTCGTATCATTTCAAATTTATTATACATAAAACCTGAATATAAACGCGAACACAAAGTGTTTCTATAGCAGATAGATGCATACTTTTTTTAAAAAAGACCAATAATGTAATATGTAGATATGAACTGGTTTTGAATAAATACACAATACCGCTCAATTCAATTTTTACAATAACATGTAATCATTTTATAATGTAACTTGTGAATACGTTTGAATATCTCTTTCAAAATAACTTTTTTTCACTTTTCCTATTTATGTAAAGAACGTATTATGTAAATATATAAAATTTACTGTAAATAAAAATTCGATAAATGTTTTGCAATATACATTGAAGCTTCGTTACTGGATATTGACAAGGACTGAAATGATGTGAATATGTCCTTTAAAACATGTATTATTATATAGTAATCTCAAATCATTCCATACAGTGAGACGGTGTAAGATGTTTTAATCAAATTCATATACAGAAGACGTCTTTAAAAATTTGTATAGTAACATATATAGAAAATCAAAAATTAAATAATGAATGATTTTAACAGAAAGAAAAAGTATAAATAAATTTCGCAAAGAAATTAAAAACACATTACTATGAATGTTCCTAAATGTAATTATTGTTTATGTATAACAAAGTTGCAAACTACTGAAATTTAATGTTGTGGAATCGTTTGTCAAAAGCAGTGCACGATTAATAAGGACACTTTTTTAAAAATAGTAATACAATTAATTGATTTCATAATAATAAGAACATGTTTTGTCACATACCTAATTTTAAAGTACAATGACAACTGTTTCTATTGAATTAATTATTGTGAAATTCGGTACATACGTATTTGTAAAAGAAAACATCAGCAGAATGTTATTAAGCTATACTGTAATTAATTCGTGTCCCAATTTGTACTGACAATAATTTATTTAAATAAAATTTATAATACTCAAACAAATCAAATTAACTTATTCACAAAAATATGTGTACTGTAAAGTATTTCATATGAAATAAAATATTTATATTTTTATACATTGTTTCATTTATAATTTAATGACTGTTTTATACAAAATTTGAAATGGTGACTCGAACACTACGAAAGAAAACAGAAGAACTATCTTGAATAAGTGATGTATTAACACAGCTCGGTTTTAAATAAAGGAATTAATGCCACATTTAAATAAATGTTTTATTTTTACAGTTGTGAAAATTTTAGATTTTTTCACAATTATTTATTGATTTTTGGAACGAAACGAAAGCAGTGAGATTTACAATTAGTTAGTGATATCTTAGATTCACTTAAGATTGGATATTTTTCCAAATCAATTTTCAATCCTCACAAATCACATTTATTTTTGATCAGATATTCAATAACAATTATTTTGATTTCTGTTTATGTATTGTTCGATGACGATTCCATCATCCTCAGAGTAGCACTAAGAACAGAAAAATCAACTGAAAAATAACCGCAAACAAATAGAGTGTTTTATATACTTTATATATTCATAATATTAAAAATTATCAAAGCTCAATTACTGAACATTTTGATTAAAAAAAAACATTTTTATGTGATTTGTGAGCAGTGAAAATTCATTTGCGAAAGTGAATTTAGCCACAATGTTAAAAACTATAATTGTGGTAAGATTGGATATTCACGACAGTCATATTCAGAGAAATATTCTAAAATGTTCAAAAACAATTAAAATTCTGCATCTTGGTATTGTTTTGCTTAGTCTTGTGATTACTCTAGTGATAAATAATATTTACTGACAGAATCGACTGTGTTTAACTCTAATACAAATAATACAAGTGTTTGAGATCAATAGATAAAAAATAAACAATATTTTACACAGCTCAAGTATTAATTCTGCAAACATATAACAGCAAGTAAAATATACTCATCACTAGTAATACAAATTTCATTATAGACACCTGTTTTACAGTTAAACACTATTATTAAAATTAAACAATAGTGTGAATATAATTTTAAAAATCGAGGTTAGAGACACTATTATTTTTATAAAAGAAATATATGAATACATATTTCAAAAAGTCTAGTACATTTTTCTTTCTATTAATTTATTTGTACTTAACTATTAAAATAGAACGTTTGTGTATTGTGTACGTAATTATTTACAGATTGCAGTTATTTCAATTCATTCATATTCTTACATTCATTTATTGCACGGTCTTGTGAAACCTTAAATTGAAGGTCGTTCGTAATATTCGTCAAAGAATTTCTGTTTAAATAAGTTTTTATAAACGTGTTAATCATTTAAAAAACTTATATTGAAAACGAAAATATTGTAATCAATCACTGTTTATTAAATGTCAAAGAAGTACATTTTAAACAAGTTCACATTAAATATTTTAAATTTTTATTCGTGTCTAGCCTATAAAACAATTCAGTACAGATACTTTTTACTCTTTTAAGTTTTAAACACCACCTATATAAAAAATGTGGAAGTGGCCTTCGAAATACACTAATATATTCCATTTAAAAATCATAACTAGTCAACAATGATTACAAAATAATCTTCATGATTTAAAACTGTAATTGTCATAAATATATGACAACAATGTTTCTTTAAATAAAAATGAGGTCGTTTGATAATAAATATTCATTCAAGTATTAGGTAGTGAAAAGGAGCGTCATTTTTTATGTCAGAAGAAGTACGTGGCACTAGAGACCTGTCAAACCACAAACGATTCGCTAATGTCATAAGAAAAATTTTAAGAAATGAGGATGGGTGAATGTAATTAAAACGTATGATGCCATATTATCGACATTAGTCGACTGTTTCAGTTTTTCTTAAGGATTTTAAAACTAATCATCGTTCTTAAACACCATAAATGTTCAATTATGTTTTTTTATAATTCGATTATTTTAAAAGTGTCTACATGTAAATATTTTTTTTTACAATTTTTATACAGGCTCTGAAGAAATTTAAGAAACAGATCATAAAACATAATTCAAAGTATGTTTTTGCACAGAAAAATTAAATGTAATGTAATCTGAACTTTAGAATTAAATAAAGCATTTATAAAGCATCTAATATGCAGTTTAATTGTTTTCATACAAGGAAATGCATTTAAAAGAGTTCCTCGATAATAACGTTTTCTTAATTCGCGTTACTTTTATTCCATCTCTTTAAATAGTCGACTTGCAGAAATGCATATTTCATACCTTTGTATGCATTAACATTTACCCTGATTACGTAGTTAATAAATCGCGAATACCGAGAACATAAAAAGAAAAAAATACGAAAAAATGTCAATTGCAATTATTAGCTGATATCAAATCCAGGTTATTTTACACAACTATTTTAATATCGCTCGCTCTGCGCTTTAAAAGTAAAGTAGTTCATAACGAAACTTGTTTCCGCGCGTGATTGCAAGATTTTGTTACAAATGTCGTGTCATAAAAATATGATGAAAATAAATTGACGGCTTACAATTTGTGCTTTCAATTCCTTAGCGCCAATTGGTCCCAACCACTGATGGACGTTGATGAATCTTTTTGGTATAATTTTCATCCTGGTATTACTTTGAGAATACGCAGATTCTAATGTCGGATCGAGAAGTCCGACAGCAGCGGTGGTCATCGGAGACACATCAATCGGTTCCAAAACCACCATTTTGGTACCACTATACACAGCACTGAGATTAAGTGCGCACACACACACACTTGATCAATAATGCGATTTATATCAAAGAGCAGCACACAACAATGTTATCAATTCAATGCACTATAAAGAAATTCGCATTGTGAACATAAACGATTTTTTATCGTAACAACGCATGTTTATACAAAAATAATATTCTTCTGATAAGATAAAAATCTCGATTAAAAAGCAATTAACCGCTTCAATGTCTTGAAATCTTCGCTTCGCCGAAAAAAAATAATTATAGAATGTTTTATTTAATAGATGTATCGTTTGCACCGAACACAAATACGTCGATTTTAACTCATTTAGAGAACTAGTTTTTTTTCTTCGGTCGAACACCTACATGCATTTGAAAATTTATTAACAGATTTTAACATCAATGTTATCCGCCCACGATAAAAGCCTCAGGAATAAGAAGTTGTTTAAAAGAATGAAGGACGAATTGATATGTTTGCGATGAAAAATCGTACGCAGAGGTAAAAATATAGTCCGAATGAAATTTTACTTTATTACGTCGAAGATATTAAATTAAAATGCACATAAATCTGAATGAAAATACGAGCACACGATCGAATACGAAATCTATTAGTGATTCAAGTCACGCGTTTCCGTTCGGGATGCAAGGCACTTGTAAAAACGGTGGTGCGATGAAATAATGCGATTAAAACAAAAATATTTAATATCATAACACGAATAATAAATATATCACAGACACATCAGAAGAAAACAGTTCACACTTGTTAATCTTTCTGTATTACGTTCGTGAGACAAAAAAAAAACACTTGGAACAGATGCAACGCGAATTAATTAAATTCCGTTGATGTAATTACGGGTGTCGGAAAAATGATATTTTGTTTACTGCGTCGATTAAGACGTTAATTAAATTCTGTTAACAATGTAAATGGACCATTATTTCGTCAGATGGCGTTAACATCCCCAGTAAACGCGTCAAGGATTCCACGAGAGATCAACGGAGTAGATATATAATACAGTATAAAACGACACTGCATACTATCCCTGTCACCATAAATATGTCACGGGGAGTTTTAAATCACACACACACCTCTGCGTGATTCAGATTCAAAATAGGTCGTTCCGACTGTTTCAGGAAAACAGTACTGCCAACGCAGTCGATTTAAATGCACTTTAATGTTTTGGTCAGATATACTGATGATGATTAAGATGCGCGCAACACTCTACCCGTCATTTAAATTTATAATGCTCTTCGTTGGTCTAGTTACGGTTTTCCACTTTGAGGTTATGTATGTTGTTTTTAGACGCAATATTTGAATACATTAAATGATCAAAATCACTTTTATATATATGCCTACGTATACATTCATGTATAATTCAACCAGATTTTGCAAGTGCTGTGTTTATTACTGCACCATTTATTATATACTGCGAAATTATACTTAAGAATATTCTTTAGAAGCAGACTTTAGTTGGTTTATTGTTTTGTACAAGAAATAACGGTGGGTTCAATTGTTCAAAAAATATCACAGACTTTAACGAAAAATGAAAATTTATATTATAACACCATTAAAATAATATATATATATATATTTTTTATTGTACTATTTTGCAAAAATATGTCTATGATTTCCAATTATTCAAGAGAATCGATCGATTTTACTTGAACACTTTAAGCAATGACATAAATCGTCTTACATATACAATTAAAACTTTACTTTAATATTTTTCAACGAAAATAATCCCATAATATTTAAAACATTTCTGTTACTAATACGTTTATAATTAATATATATTTTCTAATATAAATTTCTTCACTTTTAAAAATAAATATTTTATATATGTATATTAAAAAAAATCAACATTAATTCTGATAAATTATTATTATATATTTTATTATAGACAATTATCAACAAACACAAGTTTTTTTTTGTTAGAAACACATGTTCTGTTTACAAACAAGAAAACATTTAATTCGTTCTTGACATTTAACAACTGGTCGCAAGTTCGAACTATTTACGATCACACATTTTCTGTAACGGAACCAGTACGAATTTTTCGTCGAACGCTGTCGATGTGTTTTGTTCTTAAGCGTTCATAAAGAGAACAACCAAAACAAAGCGGTGGTCGTCGGTAGTAAACGACACCACGTCGCTATAACTGCTCTGTTTAACGATTACATCGACGGTCTACGAAACACTAAAACCGTACCGCTGTGCAAGCGCGCCACGACCCGCGATGCACGTCGCTCACCCGCCCGCCCCCGCCTCTTCACCGTACATAGGTGAGTAACTGTCATTGTCGACGGACTCGATAGAGGACATACGTACGGACGGACGGACGTATACGCACGCAACACACTCGTACATACATAACATACACACACCCTATACACGCCAGCTGTCTAACAGAACGGTTCTTTCATATGTAGAATACTAATAGCTGGAAATACAAGAGCGTTGTGCGTGCGTGCGTGTTTTATGTGCTTTACGGTGGATATTTTGTTGTATGGCCATTTTGGTCACCCATTGATCTGGTCAGAATTCATAGCTTTCGATCGATTTTATAATACAGGGTTACAGACGAGTCAGCGTTTTCTTAGAATTAATTGTCGATTTGAATACAAACACTGTTATTACTATTATAAGTTTCATTGATACAATATGGTATAGTAAGATGAATAAATCAGATATGGCCAGTATTGCCCACTGTCCAACAGCACTGTGTAAATCAAAAGGAATTCTGAACATGAATACTAAATGTTAATATTGTAAATACGCGGAAGACCCTTTTCGCTAGTGTACGAAATTCTAAAAAGAAGGAAGAAAATTCAAAACTTTAAAGCCTGGGCAAAAATCAATAAAAACTAAAATAAACTACTAGAAATTTACAGCATAACCTGAAGTTACTGAATGTTAAAAAGATCGATATAAGGGCGTAGCAAGTGCCGGAAAAGACATGCAATGCTTTGAAGATCTTTTGAATTCACCAAAAATTACTTCTGTTAATATTAGAAATTGACCAAATTTAACATTTTTATCTTGATTTGTTGACAGAGCAGACGTAGCAATAATTAATTCATGTAAATATGCATGGATTTCACGAACGATTTATCTTTGACATGAGAAGAATTTATTACTAATACTGACATTTTGGCTAAGTTTATTTTATAAATAAAATCTTTTTTTACGGTACAAACGGCGACAAAGTATAGAAAAATTAGATACTTCTGTCCTGACTCTGATGACAATAACATGGCCATTGAAATACGCTTAAGCAACAATCCAAAATGAACAATTATTTATTTAATATTTTTGATTAGATTTTTTATGATTTTTGGAGTTATTTGTGACACTAATACTGCAAACAAAACTTCCAAGTTTAAATTGTTTAATGTGAACAATTAAAAGTTGCAAATCTACATTAAAAAATTATGTCTTTTGCGATAATGTTTTAAATTCTATGGGAACGTGTACAGAAAGAATTGACATTTACATTTCAAAATTTATCATACCGAATGAATTTTAAAAGGACATTTCAGAGCGAATAGTACAAATGAAATACCAAATTACTTATCTGGGATAGCTTAGAAAAAGAAATCACGTTTGTACATTTTGGAATGTTTTGTACACAAAATTGGTCAGCGTTATGGAGCCAAACATAAAAAGCAGTTCTCATTTATTAAACTGAATTAACAATTTTTTTTACAATTTTGTCCAACAAATATTTTTAACTAACTTATGTGTATGCAAAGGCACTGTTATTACTTCATTCACAAAACGAAATTAATCACACATATACTATCGATTGAAATTGTGCCTGTAATTTTTGACTCAACTTTAGAAAGTTTTAAAGACTTTATGATCGAAACTGATAATTATTATCATTAATCTGTGTGATACTGAATTCGAAAAGAAAGTAATCGACGAATCAACTTTTTAAAACGCAATTGTTATGAGAGTGATTTGAAACATACAAAAAAGGCAATTATTGTTTATTTATATCCTATATAAATTATGTATAAACAGGTGATTGTAACTATAGTGACTGAGTGAGTAATTGACAGGAAAGGTTTTCGTATATTCGTTTCCTATACTTTAATGAAACCACCTATTATTAATGATTGTATAATGAAATATTACAATTAAATACTGTACAGGAAAAAGAAGAATAATTATATCTATACCTGCTTGAAAACTCTTATTTACTACGTATTTAATAATATAAAATATTACAAATATATAATAGTTATTCTGAATATAAAAATATGATATTTTAGATCTAGGATATATATAAAAAAAAATTATTTACAATCATATCAAATTATTTAAATTACTGAATAAACAATTCAGTTCAACCACTATAAGTTTTCAAGTAGAACTGCTCGAAATGCTTATATTGCGAACAACGTTGAAAGATGAGTCCTATTGTTTCGTTTCATTAACCGCATATGGTGCACTTTACTTTCTATGAAACAAGTATTTTCCTTGTTTGTACAGAGGTCCATTTAATAAATTATTCCGTATATCTTCATTAAAAAAAAGATCAAAATGTATACAGTTTCTATTTTTTTTTACTATATTAATCGACTTTTTTTTTTCTAAAATACTAAAAGCTTTTTTTAGCTTTTGCATGGGCCTTCTATTTTTGTAATATAAAATGTATATCTGTAAAAATATGTTTAAATTCAATAGACTTTTAAAGTAAAGCTTATTTAATTTTACCTCAAAGAAAATTCCGACATGACGAATATGTTTACTAGTTTTGTATTTACATTCACATTCGTTAAATATATATATATATATACACACATGCAACTCACAAAAAGAATTAAAAAAACCTGTCATTTCAGTTTTAAAGAAATGAACACAATACACAGCATGATCTTGAATAAACTACAAAATCCGCAAAAAGAACTCGCAATTTCTGAATGAGTATTTTTGGTAACAAGTCAAACAGAATCAAGTAAAATAATGCATTTTACATGATTAACTGCACACATGAACATTAATAGGTGCATTTGTACACCGACTGCATGTGTTTTATCTTTACTGTACAGTACAAATGAAAATAGAATTCAAAGAGATTGTGAAACCGTATGCATAAATCATCGATCGCAATAAACCCGCTGTCATGTCGTCGGTTTCGAGAAAAGCAGATTTGTTTTTGTATATTTTTTATTTCGAACGCAAACACACATACACACAAAATCCGTTGACTTTTAATACCCGCATTTTTAGTTCATTACTTTCCAATCCAATTACGACTTGTCTGCTAATGGGCTTTGTGGCGTGTTTAACGATATTACAACTGGCAACTACGTATTAATATCGATCTGTCGAAAAAAAAATACACGTTTGACATAGGTAACAGACCAGCCAACAATATTTACTAGAAGGGAACGCGAACACGTAACTAACATGAGAGCGTGCTTACGTGAGTTTTTAAGGGTTGTATGTCAAATAAATATTTCAAAGAAATCCATCGAGTTATCTCCAACGTTTGTGCTTTTCGTTAAATTGGATAGAAATGCCTGATATTGAAATTTTAAAACCGTGCGTTTTTCTTAAGAAGTACGCGAGAGAGTCTACGTTGAGAATATTTAAATATCTGTTAGTTTCAATCGTACGTTTCGTTTGAAAATTAAAAAAAAGTTTCTCTCTATTCACACGCCATATACTTTATACAAATATAAATCTTAATATTAAATTCGTACTATATATCCACTAAAATACAGCTGGTTACAAATAATTATAATCATAAATACGAAAGGAAATAATTAGTTTATAATTTAAATGTAAAGATAAATCATATCCGCTAGATCATTAAATATTTTAGCATTTAATATAATTCTGAATGGAAATTTATACAGAATTCACAATTAAATAATTCGAACAGAAATTAAACTATAAGCAAATCTTATTTGAATGATTTTCATCTCTCCAGATTTTTTGGATCAATTTGTTTTAAATGTTTTCTTCTTTTATTTTTAACACTTGCTAAGCTAAATACATTACTGTAAATAGCTTCTCTTGTTCTTATATAAAAGCTATAAGGTTTTCCACTAACGTTTTCTACTAAAGTAAGATTTTCTAAAGAACAACACAGAAACACATTACAACAAAGAACAAAAAGAAAAAAATAAAACCGATCTAAAAAGCTTAACAGAAGAAAATGTCTCGATTGAGATTTGCTTTCCGAAGTGCGATTAGATATTCTGTCTTAATAGATGAGCAGACAATAGAAGAAAATAGAAACTTAAAAAAAGTTTAATTCTATATTTGTAAATAGATAGATTTTTTGAATTACATATTTTTTATACATAAATAACGAAAGGCACGTGAACAATAATCAAACATGATTGACAAGAATTTAATTAACATTTTTGATCAGAAAAAGTTGTTGTGATTTGTAGAGGAGTAAAAAATTAATTTGTAAAAATAAACATAGGTTTCTGGTTCCAGTTGTATTGATTTCAAATATATTAGATCACCATTCACTTTTATGTACAACAAATAAATACGGATTGAACAAGCCAAAAATGCATAAAAAACAAAAATTAAACTTCACCAGTTAAGGAGAAAGAAATAACTAATCGAAATAGTTCAGTAAATGATGGAAATACTCGACAAACGCATGTGGAAGGAAAACATCTTTTCAGAGCAATTATTCAATAACGTTTTAATGATTTGAAGAAAACAGTAAATTTTATCAAGGTTAAATGGCTCCGTAAAAGTCCTCCAGGTGATTATTTTCGATATAATTAAAAAATTTTTAATTAAAGTATGCATAAATACATGTACAATTATTTTAAAATATCTGATTTTAAATGAATATTGCATTGTAAGTATTGATTAGATTGTTTAATAAAAATAAAATAGCCTGCAATATTTAGCAAACCAGAAAATTAATCAGACTGTTTTATTGTTTTAAGAGAGAATTATAAAAATGATATTTAAAGTAGAAAGGTATAGAAAATATGTAGATAAAAATATTCCATGTTCAGCAGACATATGAGAAGCTGGAACAAAATGTAAAATTGAAATTTGCAACCATTCCTTTTTTCTGTACATGCCTTCAGCAATAGACCAACGTGAGAAATATATGAGAGTAATATAATTTTCTTCCGAAAAAAAACGGAATAACATCTGACTTATTGTAACATATTTACACTAGGTAAGCATATTTTGTTTATATACATTATGTTCAATCGATTCTATTCACTCGATATGAAAAAAATGCTTGAAACATTCATTCAAATAAGACTTTTATGTTGTTAATAAAACAAAATATCGCATCAAAAAAATCATATTCATCAATTTCCAGCTTCTACATTTTAAACGTCCCCATTAAAAAAAAAACGTATTAAATTAGGTAAATATTATTTTTAACGCATTTCGTTATTATAACGGACACGTATGTACGCATTAAACGCAGGAATATAAAAAAAATCGTAATAATAATAACATGTTATAGTTGAATCAAAAATGTCCAGTCACGCATGTAAATATTTGCGATGATTACAACGATTTTAGTTTCAATGCGGGAGAGTACTCTGGTTTTATTATTATACTGTTGTCGAGCGATTCTCTGTAACGTAAACGGATCGAAAGGCATTTATACGTATAGTAACGAATGAGTCCTGATGATTTACGTTTTGGTAATGTGGCAGTCACCATTTTCAAAGTGCTCTCATTTGAACTTGATGACAGCAATTTCAAACACTGTCGAAATATCGATGAATAATTACATTATTTACTAATGACCGGCTGTCATATTCGTTCATTATAATTTATAACATTAAATTTATTCAAACTCCACTCTATAGCACAAATACTAATTCGAATATAAACATAATATATTAAAAAAAACTCTTGTAAAGTATATAAAAAAATTATCAAATTTTATTTTGGATAATAAGAAATGTATTCAGTTTTGTATTAATATAATATAATTAAGACCGTTAAAGAGTTTAAAAATATTATAATGCAGTGTTCATTATTATATAAGAAACTATACAAATAAAACTAAATATGTGATCCGAGAACAAAGACAGTATGTGTTCTCTAACAATAAATAATAACAATAATAATAAAGTCTTGGCTAGCAGATGGTAAACCGTTAACTTAAGTTGAATGCTCCACTTACTATTTAATGTTGATTTTATCTTGTAAGTCTACTGTCGGTTATAGATCAATTGTTTCGTAACGTTAATTACATTAAAGTTTAAAGAATAGTTGAGTATAGTTCATAAATTACTAAACAAGTGGTCCGTTAAAAATGAATCTACCACGCATTACATCTTAACGCTACGAATTTTTCATAAAAATGTTTCTATATGCGATTCATACGAAAAAGAAACGCTGTAATTACGTGCGAAATGTAATGAAAATTAATGACGAATATAATTTTTTTACACTTTTTATCATCTCGAAATACTTTAATTGAAGAACAAAAAATACTATACCCAAAGTTGTAGAAAGCAAAAACGCTTAACTAATTTTTATTAAAAAGTATAAATCGATATCTGTTTTTTATAAACAGACATTTGATAAAAAAATTTCATAATCACTATACAAACATTTATATGTGTGTGTGTGTGTGTGTGTGTGTATATATATATATATATATATATATATATATATATATATATATATATATGTCTTTAAATATATTTTTCTTACAAAATTTTTTTATTATAAATAATTTCTTCAATGATTTATTTGTTTACTTTTTTTAAAATAAATGTTCATTATGGTTTATTAAAAAAACATTTATTAACATAATAGTAAACAATTGTGAAAATAATAATTGTATGTTTATTAATAGATTGTCGATATATCATTTATCTTTAAAAAAAAGACAATCCATGTAAAAATAAACACATTCTTACCAGATTTCACTCAAATACGCCTTTAGTTAGAAATATTTTCTAATCAAATCTTTGCTTGAAAAAAATATATGTTACTAAAATGCTATCAAAGATAAACTATGTCTTATTTCTTTATATTTACAGTTCATTTCAGAAGCGACGTAAATATAAGTCTAACTTGTTTTACATAATGGATACAACACATATTTAAATTAGTTTAAGTATGGGTTAATATTAAACATGCATATTAATTTTGAAATCCGAACACATTTCGAATACGTGATTAAATCTAAAAGTATAAATACTTTAAAACATACAACTAACTTTTATATGATAACGATTTGTTTAAAATTCAACAAATATGTTTTAAAAATAATGCAAGTGATAAAAGAACAAAATAATAGAAGATACATGTAAGCAATCTATATCATAAATGTTGTAAGCAATCTACATACAAAGTAATAATTTAAATCTAAGTAAATAATTTTAAAACATTCTCCAGTGAATAATCTAAATAAATAAGAATTATAAATAATTGCCAGCGAACATAAATAGGAGATGTATATAAAATAAGTAAGACGAAAAGTTCGATTTACAGTTAAATTGTATGCAGTAAGAATTATACTTTACATAAGTGTTTATTTGTGCTGAAGAAACCGTTGTTTTTTAGTTATATGTTACAACCTATGAATCGTCATCAGCAAACAAGAAGTCGTTGCTTTTTGATCGATTGGACTGATTGATTATTACAAATAACTGTAGCAAACAACATACACCAGATGAACAAAACATACTAAAGAAATGTACACTTTTTGTACTGAAAAATAGATGGTTTTCTTTCGTTTACATTCAATATTTACCATTTCATTTAATACAACTAAACAGAAAACTTATGCGCACAATGTTACAACATAGAAACGAATATGCAATATAATAAGAAAAGTTGAAGCAAACAAAACGGTTCTATAAAACTTTTCGATTTGAGACTAGTGAAGTGGAATGTGATGGTTAAAGAGTGTTAGATATTGTAGGCGGAACAAAGAAGATAGTTTCACAGAAAGTAGATAAAGACGATTTACATTTCCTGAATATATAAGATGTCACTGAAATTGTCACAAATGTCAGCTGACGGTTTATTAAAAAAAATATATTTACTCTAGAGAGAACTATACGCTTATACAATTTTTTTGTATGAAAGTATGAATAGAGAGACTACTATGTATTAGTAGATGTATACGTTTTATAAATTACTTCTTTTTAATTATTATATAATAATAAATAAAATTCTGTGCACATTCTGTACATATTCTAGAAACATAAATTTTATCAGCTTAATACGCATTATTTCGATTGTGGTTTCTTCTCGTGAAATTAATGTAAGATTTACGAATGACAACTGAAAGATGTCAATGTACTGAATGTTCCAGGGAAAATGTGCAGATTCAAAAACAATGGACAATGAATATGTATATATGAAAAGTTCTCAATTCTAATTGTTAATAGAAAGAATTATAGAATGTAACTAGACACGGTTACAATTAAAAAAACTATAACCAACATCCATTAAACCGATAATAAAATCAAAACAATTTAATATGAAACAAAACTGTCAACAAGTCGGTCCCTATGTGAAAAATTTAATTGCAATTATTTATTTATATATATATATATATATATATATATATATATATATATATATATATATATATATATATATCTATATACACACACATATATATGTCCGATCGATAAAAATGATATGAAAAAAATCGAATACCAACTTGAGTAAACATTAATTTGTTAATATTTCAGTTGTATATATTTATAAAACAAAAATATGTTACTAAAATACCTTACATTGCCGTTTCACCAGAATTAGATAATATCGTTCGTTACTCACCTGAAATAAAAAAAAAGAATTATAATACTGGAATATATCTAAACACAAACACATATATTTACATATAATAACAGATTTCTAGTTAAATTACAGTGTTTATTTATAACTGAAGTAATAAAAATAAAGCATGAATAAAATATTACAAACATATTAATTTTAGAAAGCATACGGAGAATTATAGCGTTTATTCTCAACTGCGTAAACTGTTTCTATGAATAAAAGTTATCGATTAGACAGTATAAGTAAATTAAAAACATAAAATAAACATTTTACGAAAATAACTGATACACATTTGAATGCATTTTTCATATATAATTAACTAAATACACTGTTTGCCTATTATTTCAATACTGTTGTCAACAAGAAAACGACCTCAATAACATTTAGTACAGCCTATTAAGAATGGTTCTTATATATCAAAATGTCACAAATGTACACAACTCCAGAGTAACCGAATTCAAATTTCGCAGGACATGTCTAGCATGAATTCAAAATAAAATAAATTCCAAATTTTTCGAATTCGCTTTTTAGAATAATACATGAAAATTGAACAGCCTATTCTAAATAACTTGAGATAATAATATTGCGTACGACTAAATTTAACATATTAGTAATAAAATACAAAATTTTATATTATATGAATTTAAAGGAATGTAACTTATGTAGCTTAAAACTTGTCTTAATTTTTGCCAAACAGATATTTTTATGGAATAATAGTATTGTATTTATTTATTTTAAAATATTGTTTTGAAAATATATTGATAGTTTTACAAATGAAACGAATTTACAAATTGAATAGAACATCATTTTTTTCGAATTATATGATTAAACATATTTGTAAGATCTATTTGAACACATAAAATTTATCAAAATACTTTTGTGTTCTAACAATAAGCAAAGCGTATTATACCAATATTATAATAAAAGTAACACTGCATATTCTTCGAATTAAAGAAAATAATTTATATTAGATACTTGATATATTAGTATTGTAACTCAAGTTTCCAGACATTCGACTCAGCAATAACTTTGTTAAATGTAAACTTACTATTACTGATTATATCAGCCGTTAATAATTGAATGTAACAACTACAATAACAAACCAATGAATTAACTCAAACTTGACCTTCATGTTTGTTAAGATCAGAAGCTTAATAAGTAATCGTCTCAATAATTAGTGAATTGTTCATATCTCGAAAAATGCATATAAAGGACCTGTAAAGATGGAAGATAGAATTTCATACGAGTAATTTAACAGAATGTGAAGAAACTCTAAATACTCAGCTTTTATATTAGAACAACTGTTTGAAATTAATATAATTGATGTTCATGATGAGTGAGTAATCGTTTATTTACAATGAAGTAAAAAAAAACCTGCAGATCAATTACAATTTCCGGTTATGTACTCATCGAAATGGAAAAAAGAGATAAAATGAAGTCGATTGAACTTTTCAGTTTGTATTAGCATTGTTTTTATAGCTTTGTTATGAAGGAAAAAACATTCTTTCATTTTCTAATTACTTATTTGTTAAATGAATACATAAGCACAAAAACATAAACGTAATATATGTAGACTGATAATAACGTAAATAAATTTGTATATTTTTCCGAATAGAAGATCGAATAAGAGCAAAATATACTTTACATTGTCTATCACATTTAGAATGAAAAAAAAATAATATATATATATATATATATATATAATCTTTTTTACATTATATATATATATATAAATAAAAATATTATCATCTCTCTTAATATTCTATACGTAATTATCAGTCCATATATATTTTACATCCATGTTAGAAAAAAAAAACAAAAGGATAAACTGTGCTGCATAGTCTAATTTATAACATAGAATTATATTCAAATTAACGAACGAAAATTAAATATTCCAATCCTTTGTAGGTATTAAAAATAGAATTGTATATAAAATAAAAACAGTAAAGAAAAATGGAAGAAATCACAAAAAAGGTAGTTTCATTCAATTTTGGATCTTATGCTTTTATTTTTTCTTTGAATTGATACTTCGAATCTTAAACAACTGATGTAACCGTTTTTTTATGTTTAAAGTAAATAAATTTTGTTATTAAAAAATATAGTCAAGTAAAAATAAAATATATTAAAAAATTGCTCGTACAAGAACATGAAAAAATAAAAACTTGTTATTAGATATATTCATAACTAACATTTGCTCTAAGGCACATCAGACACACTATTATACATTTAAACAAAACTTGGTTCTCAGTGAATAAATAGAACAGCACTTTAATGTATTTATAATGCTGCAAAAATCATACCTTCTAATGACAAGATGTTACAAACATGTTACAATTAAGCGTTTCATACTTAATTTTACACACCGTAAAACTTAAAACTTAAGACATACAGACGTACAGATTTATAACATGAAGTAAATACTAAAACACAAACAGAAATATTCAAATGCATTTTCTTGTTGGAAGAATTAAAATATAATTTGAGACGAAAAGTGCTGAATTAAAAGAAAATATGAATGACAAGAATTAAAGTGAGTGATTTTCGTCGCTAGTCATGTTTAATATAACATTTTTAAACGAACTTTTTATAAAGCTGAACCAAGTTTGGCACACACATCAAAAACAATGTCATATAATAAAATCTATGGCAAGAAAATGGATTCGTTACGGTTGTCATGTTTTAATGTCGAATACAAAAAAATAAATAAATAGTATTTTGTTCAAGTTTAATATTTATTTTTACAGACACGTTCACCTGCTTGACAAATAGTTAAAATTGTATGTTTCATCGTTAAAATGAAGTAATGAAATATGAAAAAAATAATATATAAATATATGAATACAAATTTGTTATATGTCTGTGACTTAATTTTCGATGCTTAGTTTAGGACGAGATAGTTGAGTTGTAATATATTTTAAATTAGAATAAGGATATTAAAAATACATATATTTTGAAAGTACATACAACACGTGTATATATATATATATATATATATATATATATATATATATATATATACACACATGCATACATACATGTGTGTGAAAATGATTACTAAATTACTAAGAAAAAATGATTAATGTTAATAAACTATATACAGATTATAATAATTACTTTTGAACTTGAATGGGTGATTATTTGAGAAAAGATTTACTTCAATTGTGAATATCTTTCGAAGAGAAATACGGTAGCAATACGAGAAAAGTATTAAAGAGAAAAAAATGTGCTAAAATTTTTCGATTTAATTCAATCGAAAGAAATAAAAATCGACATTCCAACCAGATTTAAAGAAGATTGAAATCAATAATGTCGGTTAATCATTGTTCGAATCTGAGAAGATTTAGTTTTAAAAAGCGTATCACCGTACAATATGCTACAAATTATATTAAATATCGATAAAGTTACAAAGAAAGCAAGACATGGATGTTATATCATCAATTAAAAAGTAAAAAAGTCAATGTTTAAAAATTACTTGAGAATAGCATTTTCTTTTTTACATCTTATTTTTTCTTTGATCAGTTCCTTCGATTAAAAATTAAAATATAGAATGTAGAAATGTCCGAAATGTTTCCTTTATTGACAATTATTAATTCAACCACTGATATTAAGTTTTTAAGATACATCTCGTACAATATATTTTTCAGAACTTTCTATGGTTCGAGGAATATTTATCAATTCTAATATTCAATACAGTATGTAATCGAAAGGAATGATTGAAATGAAATGATTACGAAAAAAATATAAGACTTCATTAATATAAAAAGTAAGTGAATACAATACGAGCACATATTTGGGAAAGAATACATTCGTATCATATTACAATCCTTGAAATATATTTCCTCGTTATTCCTGTTTTCTCACATTCACACCTGACCATTAATTTAGACGGGTGGGTTGTATGTATACCTATATAATCGTCTTGGTCTCTCATTTCTTGTAAGTAACAACCCTTTTATTTGCGCCTATGAAAATGTAATATTCCTTCAGAAGTTATTCTACCTTATTACATTCCTTTGTTCTCACAATGTAATTTATTAAGAAAATTGCAATTCTTACGTGCATGTTACGGATTTTATATGATTTTTCGTACTGTTTAAACTTTTACATTTTACGAGTGCTTTCAGATTTTAAAAAGCAAAGAGCCTTTTTTAAAACAATTCAATTACTTTCTGTATTATACCAACATTCTGTTTTATATTGCTATTGTTTATAAAGTTTTATTTTCGAAAATAGATTAGAAAAATAATGTCGAAATAGTTTAGATCGTTCAAAGGTACAATGTTACAACACAATATATTACAATCTTTAAAATAGACAGAAGATGTTTCATAGTTTTTAATAATATCGTTTTATTGAAACTGACAAAATGTACTACTGGATTTATTAATTAATACACGATAAGTTTCATATATATATATATATATATATATATATATATATATATATATATATATATATATATATATATGTGTGTGTGTGTGTGTTGTATAAAGTAAAAAAAATAATTTAAATAACTGACTAGCCATAAAAGTAAACAAAAGTTATGACACCACCAGATGTACTATTATGTACAGTATTAATATAGATTTCTACTTTGAAAATGATACTCTAAAGAATCAATACAACCTATTCATATATTAATTTTTGCGATTTCGCCTATTTTTTAATTTGTTTATCCAAGCGTTTTGTTACGTCTTACTGGAATTATTTTCAAGACGATTGTATATACGAAATAATATACAAATATACATTTTCTCAGAAAAAGATGATTGCATTTCTCTGATTATATATTCAATTGATATTAAAGTAAAAAAGAGGAATGATTATTATTAATATTATTATATTCTATACCACATTCCATTTCAATACAGATATTTATTAAAAAGAATAATAAATAAAATTGACCAGATTTACCACAACCGTTAAATAATTTAAATTCTATTTCACAATAAAAGATTGGTTTCATAATGCATCAAAAACAAAAAACCTTTCTATTCGAATAGCAAATGAAATAAAAGTACCGATGTACAAAAAACCTGAAAGCTGTTGAAATTTTCAACGTGTTCAGCTGTAGAAAAAAAAATAATTTCTGTTAATTTCGACTGTGACAGTAAAACAATTAAACGTGCAGACAATGAAAAATAACGAAAAAAAAATCAACCTACGTGAAACGAAATTAAAGATAAGTGTTAAAAGTCTATTATTTTAATTAAATCAGAACTGTCTGTCGACAAATGAAATAAAACGTCTAGAAGATAGAAATGGAAAAATTCCGATTCATACATGTACGTGTAACATAAAATAATGGACGAAATATTTACTGTTCCAGTGTTTCATATCGCTCCCTTGCTGTGAATTTGCCTAAAGCTTTGCAAATCTGTTCGTTGAATTATTCACAAATTTCCATCTCTGCTCGCTAACGCCACAGATCGTACAATAACGATGAATTTTACAATACCACTGAATACAAATGGGAAGCAATGCTGTATATTGGATGATAACATGATATTCAATAAAATATCATTGTAATTGCCTCGTAAAATAATCATGCTCTTGGCCATTTAAAATTTTTCCAATAGAAAAAAATACATTGTCATTTAATATCACGATAATATATTTATTTCTTTTTTGTACAGATTTTAACAGAGGCATTAAAAGTAATTTAGCTGTTCTCGTTAAAAAATAGTTGGATATTAAATGAAATATTAGAATAAATCAATTAAACAAATAATGATTACATGAAATGTGAGAGATATTGTGAATTCAATACGATACATATATGTTTGCAGAAAAAAATATATAATTAATTTCATTAAGCAGAATCTAACGTTCCGTACGATATTTTATTACGAAGTTTCGTGATGCTCAAGAGAATAAAATAATTATATAATTATACTAATTTCTATCTGTTACTTATGTAGAATTATATATACTTGGAACAATTTGTGTAAATGTTCCTATTTCGAAACATACTATTTTTTGTATTACTTTAAACGAGAAATATAAATAAATAAAGAATATAAGAACCTTCTATTTATCAACATTTTTCGTTCCATTAAATTTAACTAAAAACCACTTATTTTTCTGTTTCACGCACATACAGATAGAGCCTCGTTCAATGCCAAAATTAAGTAAAAAATAAAAAGACTATCTGTGTAAACTATTTCAGTTTACTAGCAGACACATACAACTACTGAAACTTTATTTGTATGAACTTTTCTTACAGTATTTCATTCAACACTTTTACAACAGTCATGAAATATAATTTGTAAGAAAGCCATATATACATTAGACTATTTGAAAATTTAAATACTAAAAGTATTTAATTTGTAAAAATACAAGTTTTCGTTATTGAAATAATTATGGTTAATAAATGAATGTTATTAAAAACATATAAAAGTAAAATTAGTTAAAAATAAAACAAATTGTCAAACGATTCATTTTTAATTACACAGATATTATGATTATATCACGTTTCTAAATCAATTAAATTTACTGATATTAAAGAGACTTGCAAAAATCAAAAATAAAATATAAAAAATACTATATAATAAAATTCTGCAACGTAGATTAAAACATACATATAACTACAATACAGTCAATGTATACTGCAACAATATTCCTCAGTCGTAAAGTTACACTGTCATCCTACATCCATCAAATGTTAATAACATTATTCATACATAGAACGACCACACTACTACCACCATTACACCACCCTGAATCTAGATTGTTGACCAGTTTATTATACTAAAAGGAATTTTAATTATAATAAATTATTTTCTCATACGAAAAAAAAAACACATTGTGTTGACTACATTATAACACAATACAGAACGATACACTTTATTTTATAACGGATTCTTCTTGACTTTATTAAAATGAAAAGAGTCGTGTCAATTGTTACATGACAGAACACAATATAAAACTGAATTTGGACAACATAAAAAAACATTAATCATCTCTAAGAAATAATTACATCATGTAATAGATTTTAAATAATAAATACTTTTGAAATTGGACTTTATGTGCAGAACTGATAAATATTTAAAAATATTTCACTCTCATTCAATATTTTCATGTACTTTCCTCCCTCACCCTGTTCCACATAAAACATAAAAACAAATTTATTTATAGATTACATCGTATCTAAAATATACAATTAATTATTTAACTGTACTGAAACACGCCGGAAACAATCCCAAAAAAATATAGCAACAAACGAAATATATATAAATGATTGCAAGTCTGATAAAAATGCAGTAACTTGAAAAATATTCATACCAGTAATGATCAGAAAATTAACATTTACATATTTTTCATGTCATGTATGTTAATGTCAGTGAAATATGTTCATATGAGAAAAATTTGAATGAATATCAGTTTGTAAATCTCATTCTCAAGAAAACACAATGATGAAAATGTATACCTGAATTACGTCTATTTAACAGTTATAAACAGGTAGTTGAAGTGAACTTCTTAAAGTTCATTAGCACTTTAAATAATAATCGCACTTGTACACGTAGTATTAATAGTTTTTTTCCCCGGTGTTTATTATACATTCTTTTTATAGAAATTATTTCAATGTTTAAAACTGTAAATACTTATTTAAGATTCATAATTGTTATGAATTGAATAATTAAGAAAATAAACTTTGCTAGATCTCAGTCTACGTTTCGTTTGAATATCAAATATGAATAGATATTCCAGCATAAAAGTAATTAATTACTGTCAACTATTGACGACTCATTACTAAAACACATCCACATAAAATGTATGGGGTACAGTTTTGAATCTATGAAGTAACAATTCCGACTTATACAAATATAAATAAATAAACAAGCAAACAATGGAGGTTTTCCTCCTTTTATATAACAAAAACTAAACTTATACAAAAATAAAAATACAGCTAAATACACTTTAAAATTACATTTTGAATTGTTGTCCAGCTAAATAAATAATACGTTTGTTGCTCGAGGAAACTCAAATTTTTTTGCAAGAATATTTTTGACAAATACCTTATTTAACCTTTTACTGAAGGTTGTTGGGAAAAATCGAATGATTCCAGGAAATAGTGCAAAAGATAAACCAAAAGGATCGAACTGATTTATGCAAATGTAAGAAAGGGATCTAACGTGTCTCATATTGAACGATAAACAAGAGCCTTGGTTACTGAAAATAGTAGCTTTGATGTTATCATTTATTGAACATTTTTAACCAGAAACACTTTTCTGTTGTTCGTGGACCGAAAAATGAATTCATTTGTGAAAATGTATGTATGTTTTCTAAACTTCTAAATGTATTCATTTTCATTCAAACACAATTTAATATATTCAAGTTAAACAATGAGATAAATATAATTTATAGAATGATTATATTAGAATTTCAGATTATATTGTCGATGTAAATAAATAATGTCTATAAATAAAGAATAATATGTAGAATTAACGAGACATTTTATTATTTTTCACATCCTTAACGACTTAATATTATATTCTTCGGCAGAAAGGTAATATTATTTAACCAACGTTTTACTACAACTATTGACATTATCACAAAACTTTATTGTCAAAAATTAAATTGAATGACACAAATTAAATATTGCATGTATGTTTCATGTAAAAGTTCAATAATATAACTTCAAATTTTACTTAATGTAATATAATAACAGCGATATAAATATCGCATAACTTCTGTGTATTTGAATTATGGATTGAAAATAATTATTTCGGTTTCCCAAATGTGATTCTGAGAATAAAAATGAATGGTTTTAAAATCTCACGGTCATAAATGGAACACATTTGGGATTTGTATAAATCGTATGTTTTTTTAAGTGTGTTCAATATTTACAATTTGATAAGAATGTACCGTCATTCAAATTTTTTCAATCGACCTAATAGATTGTATAGAAATTATAGTTTGTATTGTGTAGAAATTGTAGTTAGATTTTTTGTTTACACGTAGAAAACTTCAGTAATTAAAAAAATATACGTGTATTATGAACACGTTTAAAATTCACCTCTAATATAGAATTTGTATATTTATATTACTGTTCGAAAAAACACTGAATATCTTTCGAAAGTCTTTAAAAAAAAATTACATTTTAACATTGTAATAGAACAAATTATAAAATGTTGTAACTTTGTAAAAATAATTACAAAGAAAAGCATTTCGCGAAAATAATTACATCTGATTATTTGCTTTGTAAACACTGAATGAAAGTTGATGAAAATTTTACTCGGACGAAATTGCGAAAAAATAATTTACATTTTTTCCGTACAGCATGTCAAAGTTTCTAACCAAACACGGTTCAAAAATAAAATAACGGCAGAGGATACGCCGTCTCCAAAAGTGGAACCAAAACAATACACGATTAAACCGTGCGCTAGATTGTAATTTATTTCGAAATGGAAGATGTTTGTGATTTGTAAGTGTTTAGTAAATACGTTGTCGACACACTCTTTACATATGTTTTCACGTTTTCATATAATAGACATGTGGAGATCAAAACAAACATGAATATGAAAAGAAATGGAAATACATGTAAAATATCAAAATATACTCACGAGTGTATATATATATATATATATATATATATATATATATATATATATATATATATATATATATACTCACGAGTGTATATATATATATATATAAATATACTGCGGGAATTTTGACATTTCCACAAATTCTGAATTTTACAATTATTAGCCACACATGTGTCGAAATATTTATCCATTAAAAAAAGTATATAAATAGATTTGATGTATTTATAAACTATTGAAGATAAAATAAATATACACACTGTCTGCTGCAGCTGTCTATATATATATATATATATATATATATATATATATATATATATATATATATATATATATATATATATATATATATATATATATATATATAGTGTGTGTGTGTGTGAAACTATTATTTATTGAAAAGAAAAACGAACAGTAACTACTACTATTAAAATAGAGAAGTATCATTTTTTAAATAAGTTATCCTGGTAATCATCGTCCTTTTGAATCGGTTGAGTATTTGTTTTCTATTAAGAGTTTCAGCAAATGTGCTATTTTCAGATAGAAATTGAAAAATAATTAGAAACTACAAAATAATCTGTACACACACTATCTGAAGATAGCACACGTTCAAAAACTAGTAGCAGAGAACAGATACTCAGCTGTTCCGAAAAGACAAAGAATACTAACTCAACGTATAAACGAGATCACTGTTATAAAAACATACAATGATCATTGTTCAAAATGTTAGTGTTAATACATAGTTGTAATATTTAAATAATATAAATACTTCACATGTCACTTAATACTGTTATTGTTTTTTTTTTACTATAATACTATCTTATCTATATTTAAAAATCTTGAATACATACTACAACATTTATTTATAAATAAAACAATAAAAAGATGATATGAAATAAACATAAGTATGTCGGGTAAATATTTAAACCAAAATTGTTTGTTGACACAAAATAATAAACGCACGTATTTTTTATTATATTAATGTTAATCTATCAAACTGATGTAGTAAAAAATAACATGACATGAAAAAATAAATTACCATTAAATAACACAGAATTCTTCTAAAGTAGGTCATATATAATTGCAAGTAGTGCAAATGTTGAACAATAAGTAATGTTGGGGTACTTCACGTACGAATAACATATAACCAGAAGCTGGTTTAAAAAACAGTATATATATATATATACATATATAAAATGTGAAACAAATACATTCATAAATAAAGAGAATTCTGTAAAAACAAATAATTAAAAAAGTTTGTACAAATTTCTTAGACGTCTTTCATTAAACAATATTTTAAAAACTTAATACATGTTTATTATTTCAAACTTTTCTTTAAAACATATTGTTTCAGAAAAGTCGAATAAGAATAATTTTAATCAATTACTATCTATAAAAACATAGTTGTCAATCATATTAAAAGTAAAATTAAAAATACGAAAAAAATAATAACAATAACTTCACTTCTGTTAATAAGTTCAATATAAAAAAAAATAATAAGACTACTTCTGACGCATTATAAAATAAATTTATAAGAGTTTAATGAATTCACAGAGATTAAGAGATATAAAACAATTACCTTGCATCACATATTATTTATAAAATATGTACATAATTCGTAGTAATAATAATTAGCATTTAGTACTTTCATTCATAATTAATTAGTATTTTAGGCTTAATGTTTGATCCAATCCCTAATGTTATCAGGTAATTAAATTGAATATTTGAATGAATGCGGTAATGTGTATTAAATTTCAACTGGATAATTATGTGTCGCAGGAAACATTTGCATAATTGTTGATTGTAATTCCTTTATTTGTTTCTCGTAAAAGTATATACATAAACAGATATCAATATCTAAACTATATTATTATAGTTAGTTTATTATAGTAGACGATAAACATTTCAGTTCAAGTTTTGACTTTTTTAATAACTTCTTTATTTTGTACTGAAATCTCGCGTTATTAACATTTCCAGGCATAGATTAAAGGTATGCATCCCTCAGTGTATGTAAAAGTGAATTTCAAATTATAATACTGGCGAAACGTCGAGTCAAAGGGTGCTTTTAATAATCAGCCGAATGCACAGTTCCTGTTGCCGAATGTGTTCAAATATTCAGCCTTGGCAGTAGCTGCATATTTATTTATTCAAAAGTCAATGCAGCCACTCGCAACTAGCGCAAAAAATATTTAACTGCATTGGCTGCATTTCACATTTATGAGATAACTTTGTTTCATTCCTTCTGTCCTACACCTTGCTGAGTGAACAGTTTGTGAATCAACAACAAATTCAGTAGCTAATTTAAAACAGTTGATTGGAATTTTTTCAAGAAACCGTTTCAGTTCTCCGTTTTCGAAATATATTTAGATTAGTTCTGTTAATGTGAAAATAGCCTAAAGAATAAAAATAAAGATGTAGTTACATAAATTTGGTTCTAAATGTTAAAAGTGGTAGAAAATCCAGCGAAGCTAAATAAAACATGAAACGGTTTCAAAATATAAAATAATCCATGCTTTCACATCTTTATTAAAAGGGTGTGTATTAGCAATATTCTTCCAATAATTTGAGCTTGAATTCTATACTGTAATCGGTATTTACCTACATGACATGGATTAATTATTATTTGAGATAGTTTTCCCATATTTAAGACCTCCATATTAATTATTCAAATACACAAACTAGTCAAAGATGTCTTCAATTCGTATTGTATTAATTTCGCATTAACTTTCAGTTATTAACAAAAAATAAATTTAACTCAATACGAACAATATGTAAAAATGAATTTCGTATCATTTAGAATTTTATATTTTAAAATTTTATCACAAGTGTGTTGTATAGTGTATATCAAACTAATACAGAATACAAACAAAAAAATGTTATAGTGGTATATGAGGAAATAATATTTACTTATTTTATTGAAAAAAGATTATATACATAATATATATATATATATATATGAAATTCCGATAAAAATAATAAATCTATACTTTTTATCCGTGTCGTCTGGAAAAGGTCATATTTGATCAATAACAGAAATATAAATAACAAATAAAAATGGAGAATAGCTCTTTACTTATGCAATGTATATCGTGTGCACATACAAATAGGTTTCTCAGGTATTCTTTACGATGGTAGTATTACACACACATACAAATATGCGGGTGTATATATATATATATATATATATATATATATATATATATATATATATATGCATACACATAGATATTTATATGAGTTTGAATATGATTTTCATAAATAATGAAATATATAATATTAGAGTTATGTTCCTTTTTCTTTCACGAATATATATATATATATATATATATATATATATATATATATATATATATATATATATTTAGCTAGCCACACAAACATTAATACTTATGCAGTATTTTTTCACGTGTATAAATTGATTGATTATCTATGGCTTCTGGTGGCGCCACGACATCATACCATTAGCAACAAAACACAATTATATTTGTGTACAGATACCATATGTAAACACTTCCATTCTCAAACAAATATATCAAATACGAATATATGAACAATAAAAATATTTGCAGAACTAAAAAAATACAAAATTGGAATAAACGCAATACCAAACACACAAAACAGAATATAGAACGTATTGAATTAATATCGTTATTTCAATCTTTAATGAAAGGAATATATATATTTAAATAGGAATTAATTACGTTATTCATTACCTTTTAAATTTTCCTTTTTAATTCTGGTTTAGTTTGAAAATGTTTTAAACTTCTACTGTATTCACAATTATTTCTCTACAACTATAATTAATACATGAATGAATGCCTCATTTCAATTTAAATTAACTCAATTTTCGATTTTATTATAAAAAAATCTAGAAAACTAAAATCTGCTCTATAGTTTTAGTATATTAAAATATTTCAATTATACCTTTAATGTATTTTTCAAATACAAACTCACGTTATTCCCCTATTATTTATATAAATACAGCTCTATATTATTTTACAAAATAGAAAAAAAAACTTATAATTATAGAAGCATAAACAGATACATTTTATGTGTTTTAACATCTGATTTAAAATACGGGAGGTCTCTATTGTTTTCAATATAGGGGTGAATAATAAATGGATTTTTAAAAGGGGATATCTTTGTGTCTACAGTATATAAAAAGGTAGTGAGTAATACATACTAAAATAATACTTTTTATGAAACCAATATGCAAAATTTTACAGAAATTGTTTCAAATAATAACAGTATACAATTCAATTAAAGATTGAAAATGCTTGTAACTAATTGAAAATAACTCGTTACATTCCTACAATAAACATTGACAAATCAGTTGAAGATTGAGATTTCGAAAGATAATAAAAATTGTTCACAAAATCACGTACACCTATTCGGTCATGCCGCGAACAATCTATAAATTTTGTCAGTGATTATGAAAGTAATACGAGAATGAAACATTTTCTAATACCTGTATATTGACTTCTTGAATGTCATAACTGTATATATTTTAATAATTGCATACCTTTATTAAAGCGGAACACCAAATGAGAATACTTTAGATAAGTGGGGAAATATATTTGCATCATAAAGGTAAGTGTATTCGTACTCGATTGGTAAAACAGGAAGACCACAGTTCAGTAAGAGATTTTAATTCAAATAACATAAAAATAAATTATTTTCATTCTTTCATATACGCAATATAAAAGAAAACAAAATGTTTATAAAGGCAATTTGTATATATTTATTTTTTATAACCATGAAAATATAAAAATAATAACAACGTTGTCATTAAAGTTTTATATTTTATTAACAATTACATATACCTAGAGATATGTATATGTGTGTGTGCGCGTGTATGTATGTGTATATATATATATATATATATAAATAACAAGAAGAAATGTGATCCAAAAATAAACATGAAATTTAGATACAATAAGAACAGTATGTTAAAAATGAAAATGAATGGACATGTGCAATCAGAAGACAGCAGATGGACGGACTGTAGAAATTGATCAGAAGCCAAAAAATATAAAACATCTCACAGATATCAATTATAAGTGGAACAGCATATCAGAAAATGCATCAGAAAATTTTAAAAAGAGTAACATTGGATCAATCAAAGTGTGAGTAATAGGAGTAGGATTTTCTCCCAGCAATGGAACATCAACTTGTGTATGAGCGTGTATATATATATATTCAGAATGCAGATCCATTCATGTTACAAAGACATATCACTAGCCATTAGGTTCAGAGTTAAAAGCAAAAAAAAATACTTATTTATAATGCAAAATATTATTTTTCCTAATATACATTATTAATTGTTTATAAAACGATAATACA
Organism: Acanthacorydalis orientalis; assembly: GCA_034766995.1. Lineage (NCBI taxonomy): Eukaryota > Metazoa > Arthropoda > Insecta > Megaloptera > Corydalidae > Acanthacorydalis > Acanthacorydalis orientalis. Next base: position 28,845,403 of record CM068319.1, read on the forward strand.
AGTCTTTTAGAAAATCGAAAGGTATGTTTTATAAAATTAATAGAGTTGTCAAAAATAGATCGACACTCGTACACACAGCACAACTTTTTTTTATTACAGTATGACATATAGTTTAATGAAATATACTTAATGGTGTTTGGAGTTTTGGTTCATTTATGAAAATGAATTCAGCCGTTTGCTGAACTATACTTATAATTATTTGAAAATGTAAGTAATGTATGATTAATGTACGTATAATTCACTCACAGTTACTAGTTCAGAATTATTTATTGTAATTATCTTGTTCTTAAAAAATCACAAAAACTATACTTATAAAATAAAACTGCAAACAAGCAAACTAAAGGTCTGATAGACAATTCACCTTGAGTGGTATTCATTATTTTGGATCATCTGAGTGGCAGTTCTCCACTACTAGTTTCGACATGTGTCTTTTTCAGATAGACGTTCGAGATTGCTTATTATAAAACTAGTCATACCATCTACTTAAATGTGGTGTACACGTCCCGAAAATAGTATTGCAGAAAATACAGTTACACATTCTAAATAGACGAAGATCATCAGGACACAGGATATAAACATGATCGCAAGTATAAAAGCATACAATTTTATATTTCTAATAGATATTTCATTATTTGTATTTTTACATGCAACGAAAGCACAAGAGAACAAAAATAAGTTATGAAAATGAAATATGCAATGCTCATAAAAATTTTTTTTTCATTTTAAATTAAATTACACATACCGGTCTAAAAACGTACAAAAAAGTATTATTTATTACTTTCAAAAGATTAATTAATTTTATATGTAAAATATATATAGATAAAAACATACGTGTACAAAAACGTATAGTTATCAAATTATCTATTCACTGATTTTGAAGGTGTTATGATAAAACTGACTAAAATAGAAATAATATTTTATAAAGTTCAGAGTCAGACATTTATCTAATGGAATATTAAAATGTCAAAGATGCTATAACGAAAACGTACAACAATGACCTTATTACTAATAAAAATAGTTTCCAATTAAACTATCTTTTTTTAATATTTACGTATTGAAACACATTCCTACATTTTCGAGGAAACTGTGGACTATTCGTGACTTAAAACACACATATTTGCATACACATACGTAAGTTTCTTTTTTTTATATTACTAACGGCATTCATGAACATTAAAATTATTAAATACTTTTTTATATTGGCCTGTAAAAAATATTAAAACGTGAAGACTAAATTAGTACAGTCATTATATATATATATATATATATATATATATATATATATATATATATATATATATAAATATATATATATATATAAATATATATATATATATATATATATATATAAAACAATACATTTTCCATATAAAAGTGAAGTGTATGGCACTTTGAATTAAATATGTAAGTAAATAATCTACAAAATAATAATAACTATATTAACAGTTTTAAAAAAGTTGTAATCTACATAGGACATATATCAATAAAGTTTTAAATGTCAGATAGTTACTACGAACTTGTTTTTACTACCTCTAAAAAATAAATAATGAGGTAATTAAATAAGGTTCGAAAATGTGAAATAAAATTATGAATAATCGGTTATAAATATTTTATTACCTTATTTTATTCATATATATATATATACATACATGTATCATATTAACATAAATTAAATATCTTTCTCACTAGCCAATAATCATTCATAAAATACTAATAGTCTAAGCAATATTGAAATTTTTTTCAATTGGCATAAGTGATTAATGCAGTATTTTTTTTAAAAAAAGAAAATAATCTAGATAAAATGATTATTTTATGTTAATACCTTCTATACGATATATTCAAAACATTTTTTTAAAAAATCATATTTTCTATTTCATTTTTCTCACGTAATAAGAATAAATAAGGAACGAAAATTGGCAGGATGTGAAGTAAGAATGCATTTTATTCATTAATGAATTACGACATTCCGTATAAAAATATAAAAATGGATATATTTCGTATAAAAAAATACTAGTTACTTCGATTCAAATTTGATTATATCGAATCGACGTTTCTAAAACATTAAATCATTCGACTGTAGTAAAACATTTCGAATTATAATCTCTAGTAAAGACCAGATTTCAAAATAGCTCTGGAATTATAAACATGTCTAACATTTCGTACAAAGAAATGTTTATAAAAAATATATATACACATATACATTTTCTTCGACAACAAATTATCTTCTATAAAAATATTTCGAAAATTTATTATCCGCACGACAATAAATCTCTTAATTTAAATATAACTCACGATGAAAATTGGCAACGGTCATTACAAGTTCGGTACGATTTCAATGTACATTTACGTTTCGAAAAATCAAGGACAATGAATCATTCGTCATTTCGTAGTGAAACAGAGCTAGGAAATTAACCATAAAACTCATAGATTTACTGCGACCTGTGTCACATTCTCCGTTCTAAATGTGGAAAAATGTGTAATACGGCATCGATCCAGCATCTAATTAGTGCCCCTTTCACGATACAGACAAACAAAAATACGAATAGCACAATTTCATATTTTCAGAAATTATTTTAAGTATTCCTATTCGACATCACACCGGCGTTCCAACGGCCAAAAATAAAAAGACGACGTCAGCAAAATCAAGGTGTACCGTTTAGATACACGCGTGCGTATGGGTTAGTGGGATATTATGCTCGCGGAACAACGTGTTGAGGTGTCTTTTTGTTGACAGAACTATAAACTAACGCTCCAAAACAAATAAATTGCTTGATACTTGCTCTCTCTAAATTTAATGTCTACATAAAACATCAAATCGAACCTGAGCCATTTTTATTTATTGCATGTTCAAAGAGATTTACTATTACACGTATACCTGTATACCTGTTCAAATGTAAAAATACACATGTACATATATATATATATATATATATATATATATATATATATATATATATATATATATATATACTTTGAATATGAAATAAAATTCGGAATAAATTTCAAATATACGAAGATATTTTGTTTCAAAACACATACAGTAAACATATTTAATGCATTCATATAAAAAATACAAGTCATAAATATTAATATGAAATTAGCATGAGAAAAGAACGGATTACAACCATGTATATCGGATGTAAAAATCGGATAACCAGCTGTGAAACACATTTTCAGAAATCAATTTTATAATATATTGTTTTAATACTCTCGGTGACATAATTAGAAAAAGAATGCATACCTGATAAATCAATTTATTACAATTATTTTCTCTAGACATTTACAAATCAGAATATTTTAAAATGTGTAAATTTATTTATGGGAAATATATTTATGAAAGAAACATTTAATCCTACACACTAATCATTATTTATACATTTATGCAACAGATTGACTTATGTACACTTTTTTCTTAATTGAAAAAAGTGTTGTAGCCAAGAGAAAAAAAGTATACACGTTATCATACTACAACAGTAATAATTGTGAGTTAGGATCATATTTTGGTAGAATTTTATACAATTAAGTGAATGATACAGGTAAAATAGTAAATAATAAAAATTAAATAATAAAACATTTTCAAATCACCTATTCTGCAATCAAATTAACACTGACCTATTTGAAGGTGGGTCAATGTTTACTTTTAGTATAACACATTTTTTTATTTTTACTCTTACTTTCAATATGACCTGTAATAAAAAAAAACGACTTAATGTTTGTAAGCAATGAGCAAATGTTTGAATTCGATTATCTTGTAACTATAAATTTTCAGTGATGTCAGTGTTCTAATAAGATGATATAATTAGATAACGCCCCATTTCTTTATAAATTTCAAGATAATTATTATTTTTTGCATAATACTATGTTTTTTGAATTGTAATATTAAACTTATCAGATATTAGAAAGGAGCTTATTGTTTTAATAAAAATTATTTCTAAATCTAAATGATTTCTTGATTTCAACTCCTTTATTAATCGTGCTCGGCCATTGATCTGCAATCTTATTGCCATTTTAATAATGGTACAATTTTCGCAATTATACTATTAAGATATTGAACTTTCAAACATCAAGGCTGTTGGCAAATGAATAAATTTTATGAATACCTGTAATAATATACCCACCTAAATAAATGACCAATTCCTTTATGATGAAACTCCACAAAACAACCAGTGTTTTCCAAGAATTATTTGTTTTTCATAACTCGTTCATAATCTGAACTAGTCTGTACATTTGTTATAATAAATCACGATTGTAATTTAATCGTGACTTGTAAATTCTCTACATAACTAACATCGTCATGAATCCTTACAAACGAGTAGATTACAACACGGAAGAAAATAATATGCTCTACTAAACCATAATAGCAGGTTATAACTGATTCGTATGATTTCAAGTATGTAAAAAACGATTTTTATTTACATATACATACACATAGATATTAAATATAACATTAAATAAAATACAGCAACTGAATATTTTGATATAAGTGATTAGCATATGTAAAATAATTTCTTTTGATATGGAAAAAGTAGCGATTTAACTGTATATAAACTATAACTAACCGTTGCTTAACAGTTCTGATAAGTGTTTGATTCTCTATTCACGAAAATTCAACGACGTCGAATGAATAAATCGTATAAAACAAACAAGCGCAAATGATATAATTTTTACGAATTCAATTTATTCGATCACGAAACAGTGAAATTATATCACGATCAAAACACTAATGACCACAATATAAACGATAATCTGATATTCAAATATTTATACAGAGATTGTTTCTGTTTCATTCTGATTCGATTCGATAACGATTATCATTAAAATGTGAGAATTAAAGTCGATTGAATGTACGGTGAATGCACACTGTAAGGTATATATATACATTCATAACGTACGCACGCATAAATCATAAAATGTTGGCGCACATTCAATGTATACGATTTGTTGAAGTTGAAATATCGTGAATATGCGCCAGCTACAAAAGGTGTAGAAATACACCTCACGGCAAATAAAAGAGAAGGTGGGGTACCGCAACTTATAGGCCATGAGTCATAGTTGTATGGAACGAGGGTGCTAGCTGTGTGCCAACATAATATAACGATGACTACCAGTAGCGGAGTAGACGAAGAATAAATGGCACGATGAACGAAACACTTATTTTTCACGATAAAAACGTTTATACACCTTGAACATTTTTATTAATGACATGGCTAATGACAAGTATTGTACAGTATATGTCTTATACAAAGTCTACTCAGATGTGTTCAACGAATGCTTATGTTCGAATTATAGCTATTCACATTAATTATAAAGAACTTATGATCAGTATTCTTAATGTAAAAGTGTGTATCTGATTTATAAAAATAGTAGTTTTTTAACACTAACGAGTTATTTTCATAAGTTAAAACCATAATTAAATAATATACATAAAAATTAAGCTATAATGTCTTCGGATTTCTATCACTGAGTTGCTGTGTATTTTACTTCGGCACTTGGATCACTTTTAAGTAACTTAATGTTTTTACTTACAATAAAAGTATTAATATATTTGAAAATAAAATAACAACTGAATCCAGTTATAAAATAAATACAAAATGAGTGACTCGACGAAGAGAGTACAATAATAACATGTGTCTTTATATTTGGAAATGAAAAAAAATTTATATCATTAATATATTATAAAGAAATCGTTCATTAATAGAGTCCACCACAGATCACACTTCCCTTTCAAGGAATACTAATTTTGTCCATGTCAATTGAAATATTAGATAAAATAGTACGATGAAATGTTTTCTTCCTTTACCGACGTCGATTAAGATTAATATAATCAAAATTTCGATTCTTAAAAACTACAGTCGGGAACATGATTTCTAAATTCTAAAAATTATCGTCCGACAGAAATTTACAATAACATTATTCAAAAAAACATCAAAAACTATAAGTTGGCAAACAGAATAGACGATCTTGGAGGCTACAAAAGTTTCACATGAGCACTTGTAATACCTCGAATAGTTCTAATGGGGTATTTTAGAGCATCCACCATATAATGTCTACATTGTATCAAAGAGTATCACTTGCTTATATTCATATTAAAAATTACTGACTGCCACGAATTTGGGAAGTGGCCAAAGGTCAAGAGATGTACATAACTGGTTGAAAGACAATAGACCTTCGATAAAGAAATACAAAAATAGTCTCACGCCAAAAAATGCCTTAATGTAAATCATAAACGTAATATTTTTAACAGTTAATCTCATTTTCTGGACGTGTCTCGTATATATTTCTAGAAATTGCTATCTTTATCTATCAATTTTTGTTCAAAAATCACATTCAATTTTCAACCTATGTAAATCAAGCATTCAAATAATATAATCAGTTTAATTTGTTACGTAACAAACTTTTTTCAAATATACTTGTCACTATCATATTCTAATAAAACGTACTATAGCAACGTATTGTTTATTTACAGAAGAGCGTATATTTTACAAAATATCAGTTTCAAATCGTATTTTCGCCAAAAGCTCAACTTCTATTACACTTTTCCTATCCATTAACACTGAGATATTATAAATGACTAGATTTCGTAATTACAACTAGGAGAATATAATAAATAAACATCATTCATATAGTGTTTTTTAAAGAAACTATATGATATAAATTAAGTTGAATATATTTTTTAAATTAATATGCATGTTTACACACATTTATGAAATTTAAAACGTGTTGATTAATAAATTTACATGCCATATTTATATGTCATAACCACTAAACAAATTACCGATAAAATCTCATCCATCATTTAGTGCAGTTATGGAATGTGTAACATATATGTATTTTGTCATATACATTCTTTCTCTTTAGCACCTGTGCAACCATATTTGCATCTGTATATATATATATATATATATATATATATATATATATATATATATATATATATATATATGAAATAATTTTATACACTATGCGGTCTGCCTTTCAAACAAATAACATCACAATATACAAAACGTGTGTGCAGACACACACCGTCAAAGTAGCACACATCTTAATAAAACGTTATAAATAGCCGTTTACATTTGACCATTGGTTGCCGCCGTCCCTGGTGCCAACAAGTAAGCGATGTCAAATCGTAAAGGTGAGTAGTCGGTGTTGATTCTCCACAATGTGTGCACAGTTTGTTATTGAATATGCATTAGGCACGTTAAGTTCCTTTCATTCAGAATTGATTTTGTGCTCGCACTGCGTGCACAAAACGTAATTAATTTAAGTAGAAATGTGGATTACATCAATCGAAGTGTGAAGATTTATGTATGCAATCAATCACATGTGATGAATTGTCTCATGAAATTTCGTAAACGAATCCGTGCTGATACATTTACACGAAACAAAAATATTTATCCATAAGTGTGATGTTTATGAATAATATGTCCAGTAATACTTTTCTTCATTTCAAAGATACTCTGTGTATTCCTTGGCATGTAGTTTGATTACTTTTACATCACCAATGAGAATATGGTATTTAGCATTAATTTCCATCGTCAATAAATAAACAGCATTTATCATCGCTTAAGAATCGTTATACTATGGCTTCAAAAGATTATTCTAAGACACATTACACTAATTATAAAAGTCAAGCGAAAAATGCGATCATTTTTGTAATTACAGAGTTACACAAGAAGTAGGATTATATAATTATTTTACGAGATTAAAACAATCAGAAACCTAAAATTGTATTTTAAATAAATAATATTTTAATAAAAAATACACGTATTAAGAAATTAAGAACTATTTGTTGTATAAAAACAGACTCATATTCACGTGGACATGTAAGAATTTTCGAGTTCTTTTTTATTTAATAAAGATGCACATAAATACTCATATAAATTACGAATAATATTCCCACAATTTTGAAACTCCCTAAACCACATATTTTAATCAAAATGCTAAATGGTTATCGTTAAATTTGCTTTCAGCATAAAAGCGTTTCGATTGCAATCACCGAAGCTATTGCCATCATCCTCAATTATCACATCTACTGATATATATATATATATATATATATATATATATATATATATATATATATATAAATTAAATTAATAAAAAAATTAATTAAATGAATACAAATATGTCATTATTTGAATCGAACAACAGATATTGTGCATTCTTAAAATCGTTCAGTAATTTTCAAATGTGGTAACTATATGTTTTATAATTATTTAATATGAATACATAGACATTTTCGCGTTTGTCGAAAGCACAAAGCTTCGGTATAATTATTTCGTGAATGGAAATTTCGCATGAATTCTACAGTGCGATATGATTGTCTCACTGCAGTATGTTTATAATTAGATAAACCCAACCCCAAAACCTTATTGTCACTTTGAAGCAAAGTCTATATTAATATACATTTGTGTTCCACACATCATAATTACTGATTAAGTTACAGATGAAAACGATATTAATTAAACAGACTAAATACTTAAAATACGAGACTGGAATATGTAATATTCGTGTTCGTATCTTAAGAAAGCACGAACGAAATTTCGTGAATGAAAGATGACGTATGGAAATACTGAATAATTAATATCTCTAAAAACCAAAACAGTAGATGTATTTCATGAAATATGAGGTCAATTACAAATTAATTTCTTTTCGATGCGTTGGTGAACTCCACAAGTACTACTCGATGCAAATATTTCGATTAAAACAAAAATCCTGTGTTTTGAAGACACATTTATGTTTAAAATAATTCAAAAAGTAAGAAAAAATCAAAAAACTGCCATTTTTAATAAAGAGAAATAAACAAATTTTGAAATAAAATGCGTACTCAAGAATGACGAGGGTATAATCATAAAAAACATCAGAATGAGCCTTGTAACTTTTTCATGTTTGTGCCATGAAAATATATGTCTGACATTAAATTCATATATATATATATATATATATATATATATATATATATATATATATATATAACTACTACTGTTATTCAATTATTTTTAAATAGCTGGCAAAAAGTGCTTTGAATAATACTTCTTTAAATTCTAAGCCAAATTATACTATTACTCATATCACCCGTACATAAAACATTTTGGGAGTTTGAGTCATTTTCCTATCACACGAGTCTTTGTTATGATCCGTAAAAGGTTATGCAAGAGCGACAAGAAGGGAACGTGTAATATTTTAACGAAACCGCATGTCGACGATGAATAGAGGCGGGGTCTTAGAAGGTATTCGCGGTATTTGTAATCATTATTCTTCATCAGTTCTTGTTCGACTTGGTGTACACCATCGTGCACAACAATACATACCAACGGAACACAGACAGAGCTTTTTTCAACAAGTAAAACAGTACGAAATTGAACTTCTATGGAGTAAAACCAATTTAAACGGAAACGAATGATTACTAAATGTATGAAAATAAATAACTGGCGAAAAGAATATATTTCAGACATTTCGACGGTTTTCTATTCATTAAAACGGTGGTTTTAGTGACGGAATAAATGTTTGGAATGCACGAAAAAGATCCAATTACATTTAAACGGACGACTTTTTAATTAAAATTAATCTTTTATTGGCAAATAAACTTTTATCATTTATCATTATAAAATCTGAACTTAATAATAATAATTTATATATATATATATATATATATATATATATATATATATATATATATATACATAAAAGATAAAAAAATAATTCTAATCTTTTTTAGTAGAAAACGCAGACGAAATACAAAAATCAAATTCAGCAAAAAAAGAAGAAAAAAAAAAACACGAAAAAACATATGTTCAGCGTAGTACAATTGACATTAATGAACAACATTCAGTTGTACTATCAAGCGCAAATATTTCTGGCAAATACTTTTTTACGCTGTTTTATTAATACAAACACGTGACGGGACTCAAATATCAAATCTGATTGACATAATACAGTCAAAAAAATCTACTAGAAATAGTAAAACTATTTGAATACTTGGACACTGTCCAGTTATCTTTTGTATACTGTTATGAAGTTGCAAAAATAGAAAGACATTTTAAAATAGACATCAAATTGGCATAAATAAAACGATGTACTTTACATACTTTTATTACGTAACCGCTGTGACACATGTCTCGCTGTTAAATCACTTACTGCATTTATTGTAGAAAACTTTTTTACACAAATCTACGCAAACAAGTACACGTCATATTATACATACATACATACATACATATATATATATATATATATATATATATATATATATATATATATAATCAAGTGAGTCAACAAGCAACTTCACGTTTCTAAAAGTATATATGAAACATCTGTTGCAGTTAAAGAATTGAAAATAGTAAAGGACATTAAAATAAATAAAATCGAAAAATTATAAGCAGGAAGAAAAATTGAATACTGTAAATAATAATTTGTAAAATTATAATCTAAAAAAAGCAATATATCTATTCTTATAAATAAATACCAGATGTCTTCTGGTTTCAAAAATTAGTCATTTACTAAAAATTAATTTATAATAGAGCAAATTACAAAATGAAACAAACAGGTTTTTTGTCCTGGTGGCCTTTATCCTTTAGTACCATTTGAATTTCGACTTGTATTACTAGTTTCAGTACATGCAACAACTTTAGGTAGATTTAGCAAATATTTAAATCTAGCTGAAGTTGGAACACATTCTAAAAATAGTAGTAAAACACAGAATCTCAAGCAATCCAGAAAAAGATCACAAAATTTTATTAACGAAATCATAAGTTGTAAAAAAATAAAAAATTTCAAATAAATTGTATATTTTTTTGAAAAAATAAATAGCTGTATTTTGGTTGAAAAATACGTAAATTCAAATCGCAGAAATCGAAATTAAATAAAATTTAATGGTAGATTTAAAATCATTTCAAAACACAATCGAAAAAAGAGAAGTATTAAAAATCATTTAAATTAATATAATTTTATTACACCCTCTTTTCAAAAAATAATACTAATTTATTAATATAATATGATGAGGTCAATCAAATAAATTTTTATTATATTTTGGAATTATACATAACAAAACCTGATTTAAAAAAACAAAAACGAAAATCATTAATGATTAGAAAAATTGAAAAAGAAATATACAAAATGTAATATGATTAATGAAAAAATATTTTTTCGCAAATAATTAAAAATTTACTTTCTTTATTAAGCCCAGTATTCAAAAGAAATTACTTGTTGAAATAAAATGAAAAAATTGCCAATCTATTTCAGAATTATAAACAACAATTTAATGTTATTATGCTAATATATTCCTGTGTTCTTGTTCTCTGAAAGGCATATAAGAAGATTGTATAGTTTCCAATTTTTGTCATCTTCAAAGTTCGCTTTACTAAAGCAAACACAATATCTTATGAAAAAGAAAAGTTTCAACATTCAATTTACAAACATATTTCAACAAATTCTGCCTTTACATTGGGATTCTCCTTACTTACTAAAACAAATCACTACAAAAAAATAATTAATAATATTTTCCTGTGTACGAAAAACCGCGATAAAAACAAAAAAGGCATACGAACTAATAAATGATTCAACATATAATTAAACATGACGAAATTATAAAACAAAAGGAAATGAATACATCTTTTAAAACAGTGGATACATTTAATCGTATATCGTTGACCTAAATACACGTGCCTCTACTTTACATTTGATAAATACACGTCAATTATAACTGGATGTTAATGTGTAAAAACTGGCATGCTAAAAACGCTCAAATGATGGATCAATTTAATATAAACACCACTAATTAAGACAGTTTGTTTTATATTATATGTATATGCAAATAAATATATATTAAAGAAGATGAGCATGTATTGTGTGCGATGAATTTGTCATGTTCTTCAGTACGCATACGTGTGTGTGTATTATATATATATATATATATATATATATATATATATATATATATATATATATATATATATATATAAGTAACGTGTATATATAAAAGTACGTTTATCTACGAGACAAAATCGGATAAAATTAGGTTAAACTTCAGTCAGAACATAAAATTACAAGGAAATATGACACTGAAAAGTGGAAGTGAACGTATGGAAATAGGAGGATATATATATATATATATATACACACACATATATATATATATATACATACATATATATATATATATATACTGATATTAATTTGATATACTAGACCTTTGATTACTAAAACATCAGCTGCTACTTTAAAAGATTGGGTCACGATATCTATTAATACTAATCAATACTTTAATAATGAAATGCCTTTCAATAAACTATTACTTGTTTTCTTTTAAATAAGATATATATATATATATATATATATATATATATATATATATATATGTAACAACAAAAAATGAAAAGAGAAATAAAAATGAGTTGTAAAATTCAAGTGTCAAAATAACTAGTTATAGAGATTAAGAATGATCATTTCGCTACTAAACAAAACTGGAAATAAAAATATTCGAAGTGATGATTCATCTATTCATCCACTAGGTCAATGCATAAAAAATTAAATGTATTTTTGTAAATATTTTAATCGTTCCAGTTTTTAGAGAACACAAACAAAAGTATGAATATATTAACAGATGTAAAAGTCAAATGCTTAAATGTAAAAGTCCTTTCAGTTTTAATTTTAAACCAATTTGTATAAATAGATTTCCGCATCAATAAATATAAATATTTTGTATTGACGAACTGATTTAATTACTTTCGTTCAAAATGTATATATAAGAACCAATAAAGTATGAAAAATATAGCAAGGAAAATATCAAAACTTTAAACTCTTGACACATACAGTTTTCAACTATTAGTTTAGTTGATTACAATTGAACCTTCTGTATGACAAATCCACGATCTAAAGTAAAAATTTAAAAATAAAGAAAATACATGTGCTTATTTACAGTTCAAAAGTTGAAATTTACAAAAAGTTGATTTACAAAAATTTCGCATGAAACATATGTCCTGTACTTAAAACAAGAACTAACTAATAATAAAGAGGAAAAAGTGGAAACGGTTAATTAAAAAAATATTTAGAAAAATGTAAGATACTAATGTAAAAAAATAATACTGAACGTAATTATCTAAAAATGAATTGTTAAGAAATTAAAACTGACTTAAACAAAAATGTGTAAAATATACCATGTATATTTAAACAAACGAAATTTAATTATTAACAAAGATATGAAATGTATTCAAACAAAGACCGCAATTAATGACAAAATTGCCAAAAATTAACTGTGTTAATAAAAACCAAGTTCGAAATTAAAAAAAAGAAACTACTGAATGTGTTTATTCCAATTTTATGAATGAGGCAATTAAGAATGATTTGAAAAAAATTAAAATATATTTTATGATTTAATTACGAATGAATATATAAAAATGGTTGAACACAACTGAACAAGAAATTAAGAATAAACAGCTATTCTAGTTTATATCGTATATAGCTGATAGAAATATATATTAAAATACCATAACTTTGATAGTTTTAAACGGATGAAACTTTAAAACATCCGAATTATTCAACAAATAATTAATAAACATTCATGGAGTATTTTTGTGCAGAAAAAATGTGAGAGCGAAAAATTCTTCAATTGTGAAAATAAATTCAGCCAATGTCTAACTGTATTGTGTCTAAAATATCAATCAAAAACAATAATTCGATGTGAACAAACATAAAATAACATAAAGAAAACAATATGTGAAAAAGAATGGAATGACATGGGAGAGTAGAGATTTGGTATCCATTTTTCAAAAGATTATAATCTAACAATGAAACTAAAAAACTGCAGTAAAAACGTTATAAAAATCAATGTTTTAAAGATTTATAAAAAACTGCTCATAAAGGTACTATTTTTATCTATATGCACATAAGAGAATTGTAAATTAACATTCATATAAAAGAAGAACTCACTTTTTATAAAACTATTATCTGTCGTAACAAAGGCTTCTGTACATTTCGTACATCATATATAAACTATATTTATTCATTTTAATTCTAGATGAAACGTTTATAAAAGTATGCGCGAATGTGCTTTACGATGCATGTGTATCGTTTAAACCTGCTATTCAACGTTTTTTTTTACACTTTGTGTTCATAAACGAGAAAAATGTGTATCATTCGAGAACAAAAACATGTAAAAATAGTCAAATGAAAAAGAACTCACTTTCTCATCAACTCCTACTAGAACAATGACTACGTTGAATCCATCTGGATGTTTTAAAATTATTGTAAATAGACTGTGTGATATAACAGAGATACAGATTGTGCATTATTTTTTTTCAGAATTGTATTCTTTTATTTGAGTGATTAAACAGAAACTTTAAATAGTCTAATTATTGCGATAAAGTAATGAGAAAAATTTATCGGTACATTTAGTACATTTTCAGTAATTTCATATTTCAAAATACGATCAAACTCTACGTTATAAACATTATTTACTCTATTTATAACCAATAATTCATTTCAATATACATTTCAGTAAAATGTTTGTACAAGTGAATAAACTTAAACTATTTAAATATAAGTGCGTAAGACAGTATGTTACATACATACTTATATTTAACACACGTTCATGTACTCGTTTTCAAAAATAACTCTTAAGAGAATAATGAGAATCGCATACGTTGTAGCTGAGATGCGCAACTGTGTACAATTTCTCACAATGAAAAATATGTGACATTTCTGGAAGTTTACTAATATTGTAATAAACACATTCTTGAGAGACTGAAATAAACACAGATAATGTGGAAAATATCAATCTGTTTAAATAAACATTTTATCTGTAACAATGTTTATAATAAATAAATAAAATAACACAGCTGTTTTAATGAAACTAATTTAATTCGTATAAATATTAATACTGATACTGACTCCAACTACTGGTATTTATAAATTATTGTATCATTTAACGAACATTACTATCTCTGAACACACTTTGTTACAACGGATGTCGGAGCTTTCGAAATAATCGCTTTCTGTTTATGTGATATATTAACTCGACGTGTTAATCTGCGGTTTGCATTCACTTACACATTTTCGTTTACATGTTTCAATTTATAAAAATAAATAAATGTTGAATCATATTTAATAAAAATATGAAATTGTATTACAAATATAATAATAATTACACAAAGTAAAAAAAAAAGAAAAAAGTTATTAATAAATGAACATTACGAGTTAAAAATATTCATTTAAGATTATTTATTTCCAAAAGATACCCAATAAAAATTTACAAAGAAATCTAATTATTGTTAATGTATGTATGTGCGTGTGCATGATATATATATATATATATATATATATATATATATATATATATATATATATATATATAACAAAATAAACAAAAGTTAAAAGAAAATATAACGATGTAAATACATATTTTGATGTTCCTGATTCGTGTGTTCCTTTTAATGAGAACATTTAAATATTTGTAAAGTGAGTAAATATATTTTCTGAGAAAAACGAATTCCACAGGACGAAAATGTGAACTTGACAAATTACAGTTCAAAATGAAAATGCAAAGGTAAATATTATTTAAGGAAAGTTTGATCTGAAAATATAGAATATTTTTCAAGTATAATTTATTTTCATTCACGATGTGGATTTTTTCAAGTTTATTTTAGATGGAAAAATATTTAATAATTGCGGTTTTTATTATGAACTTGAAAATTATCAACCGTAATTATTTTTTTACCAATCTAATATTTAAGTATAAATATAAAAGTAAAAACCGTGCGTAAAAAAACTATAATGTAATTCAAAAATTGTAATAGAATAGTTAACTTGTATTTTCTTTTTTAGGACATGTTCAACTCTTTTGTATCAGTTTACAACTAGAGTATTATGTATACTTTTAAACGATTTGTATGTGCAGTATTTATTGTATTAATAAGTCTCGAGAATTGCAAAAAAAATTATATAACTATATATATATATATATATATAGTTACACAAAGAAAAACGAATCAAAGTTATAAGATGAAATTAATTACCTTATCGAACAGAAAAAGACACTCACCTGAAACAAAAAGAAAATATTTATAAATAAAAATATAATACAAAATGTACGTATTTAAATTTTAAAAACCATTAATTGAATATTTCCATTCCTCTCAACATACACTATTCATACAATATTTACATTACTCCTGTTTACAAAAAAGATTACAATGTATAGGAAATACAAGTGAAATATTTAAATAAAAATACACGAAAGATGACTAGAATTCTAAAAATAATAAAATAAAGTTAACAAGCATTCAAAAAAAAAGAAACGAATGAAAAAATTCCAACAGGCATTATAGTCGCATCGTACTCTTCAAAAAAATGCAAATAAAGACATAAAACCTAGTAAACTCGACGTCCTATGCGAAACACTTACTTTTACATACACATACACATGGCACTTATAACGGTCACCGGATCGTCGTATTTACAATGAAAAATAAAATAAAAGTCAATAAATGAAGTACAGTTAAATTGAATAACTGTATCTGGACGAATCGATCTAATTGTGAAATAAATAGATTTATTACTCGAAGACATACACAGCGGAATAAATTCAGATCGAATGACATTTCAAAAAGAGCAATGCATACATAAAATAGGTCAATTAGAAATGATGTCTTGTTGCAACGATTGATTATAATAACCTTGACAATACAGAAAAAAAATTACAATTGCAGACGAAAACTAAAATGTATCATGACATAAGAACGATGTTTACATGCAATTACGTCTATATGTCGAGCAAAACATCTGCAGAAATTATTTTCAGCATCATATTCAATTGAAACATACAATTCCTCTTAATCTATAAATGCAGTGATTTGTGATCATGTTTTGACGACGTGTTTTTCTTCTGATGTAGTTCGTATTATGGGTTCAATATAAACGACTGTAAATTACTTTTCGATTAATAATTCAAAATGTTTCATTATTAAGTGGCACTATTTAAAAGGATTACCGTTATAAAAAAATAAACACGTGTAAATATGATACCCAACGATATTGACGTTCAATTCATCAGAACAATAACGAATAAAAATATTATTTTTCATTTTACAAATTTCACCGAACTCAAATACGCTAATGCTCGGTAAATACTCGTTTCATGATGAAAAACTGATCGGCGGTATACGAATAACACAAAAAAAAATCACGCACAAAATTAAAAATATCGCAGGAGCTTTATTGTATTTTAAAAGAATCAATTAACAATTTTAAAGAACACATTTTCTGCTTTGATAACTATAACGAGATTGTAAAACAAGAAAGATGAATATTCAACGTGCTGATTTGAATAATAAAGACTCATTGTTTGAACAGTACTAATTACGTTCATTAGTATTAAAAAAATATTATGTAAAATATTCTACACGATCATAATTTCGTTGTAAATTTAGTCGTTAACTTTATTAAATGATTAATAAGTTTCTAGTTAATAAAATTATTTATATGTGTAGTTTTTAATGTTCATAATCTAACTAGAAAAAAAAACAGTAATCGATGTAATGGATTAATAAAAATTCAGAACCGAGTTTTGCTCCAGTTGACGTTGATAAAGCAAATAATTAACGTCTATTTATAATTATAAATTTCGACAGTTCTCAAACTTTACGCATGAACAAAAATGTAAATGACACAACTTGCTGAAACTGCTTTAATTTATACTTGTTTAATTAAGTCAAACATTGTAACTTTCTGATGCATTTACATTTTTCATCCTAATTTCCTTTCATCTCATATAAATGTTCGTTTTTCCATTACAGAAACAAATTTCTAAAACTGAATTTCAAAAATGTTAATTACTGACAATCAAATTTTGTTTCAAATATCTGTAAAATACCCAAAAAATAATCTAGTAAATAATATTTGAAATGATTGATATAATGATTGATGATAATATTTGAACTTTTGTACACATGTTTCTTTCGTTTCCATTTAAAAGAATGATTATATATATATATATATATATATATATATATATATATATATATATATATATATATATATAAAATAAAACAGGTATAGTAGGTGTATTATATATATATATATATATATATATATATATATATATATATATATATATATATATATATATATATATATAAAATAAACATCTTTATAACAAACTCGATTTATCAAACTAAATGTGTTTATTCTAGAAAATTCTTTTATGATGAGTTGGAACACAATGTATTGCTACATCCTGTATCAGCAACTACTTTTCGTTTAATACAGAATTTCGTTATATATAAGGTTTCACAGTGATTATATATATATATATATATATATATATATATATATATATATATATATATATACATATCTGTGTATTTGTACAAAATGTAGTGGTCAGTGAATATAATATGACAAAGAAAAAAAATAAGAGATCTTTGCATATTGAATTCAGTTGACTATATTATTTGATTTCTAAAGAGCTACTTACAAACTCAAAAACTGTAATAATATAATGAGAAAAAAATAAAGTTAATATTTTTCATATACGTAAAATATTGGAATACTTGAAAATTCAATAACAGTGATATACTTCATATGAATGAATAATTTTAAAATTCGCAAACGGTATAAAACCAAAGATAAAAAAACTTATATAAAAGCAGATGCACACAATATGTGGCTATAAACTTGTATGAAAGAAATATTGATTTCATTTAGAGTTTACTTTATATTTTTCAAGATTAAAGTTTATACTTTATCCATACTCTATTGAGAATGGAAAATATAATTTCTAATAAAACATTTTTATATGGAGATATGGAAAGCTGTCAATTTTATTTTTGAAGATATAGTTTTATATTAATGAATTTATTTTCAAATCGTGTAAGAAGAAAAATACCATTACTTTCAATAGAACTATTTGATTTTAAAACAAATCTTCACGTATGGAAAAAAGAAATGTTATATTGAATAACTTCTATGCTTCTAAAAAGATGAAGTCTTAACTAATTCACATATTAGAATTGGAAAAAAGGTAATCTATTAATACATTTTATACAGACAAATCCATTTTTTTCTCAAAGCATGTATTTAAAATATTCTACGCTCAGAGTCCATCAATGGAAAGCAGAAACTCAAGTAATCGAAAAAAAACAAAGACCATTATTTATATTTAGAAAAAAATCTCTAAAACAGGAACTGTTAGGATTTTCAAATTTACCACAGGGATGTTTATCATAGTTATAATGGCTCATAACTTAAAATTAACATGCAATACTAGACTTTTTTTGACAAGATTTGAATTTTACATCCTATGTTCACGTATAACACACACATTCACCAATTTTATATAATAAATATTTCATGGAACTTCAATTTAAAAATATGTTTCAGATATAAATATAACACGTAGATTTTTTAACTTTGTTGAGTCTTATTTGAAAAACAATAACCGATTCGCGAGCATTGTAATAGAAGTCAATGCTTCCTAAAAAAAATATATCAGTAGATCTTTTAAAAATTTCTGCACATATAAAGCTGCCTTAATTCACAAACAGCAAAAATTATTTTTACATCAAAAATAACTGGTGTTCGAAGGAGGCTATTATTTATTTTTCTAATAACAAAAATAAATATCAAGCCATTTATTTTTTCTACGAATTAAAAAAAAATACAAATTATTCGTCACGATAAAATAATTAAATTTAATAGCAGAAATTATTTATTTTCAGATATCTATATTTAATAAAGTAGGAACATGTTTGAATTTAAATCAATTGAAATAATAAAGCATATAGATAGAAACGTAAACAAGCACAAAGAGATAGATAACAGTTAGATAGATGGTTAGACGGAAGTATAGACTCCTATAAAGACTTTTTTGCAGACAGGAATATTTGCGAATTATTCAAATATTAAGTCGAGCATAAGTAAAATTGAATATAAATTTAAGCAAAAATAGATATGAAAGTTTATTCAAAATAACGTTTATTAATTCAATGTACATAAAATATATAAAACAGCTTTTACGTGCCCATTCCTTGTAAATATCAGACAAGGTGGTAGGTTTGGTGCGCAGCGAGTTTACGAGTGTATGACATGCAAACAAATATGAACAGTACCGACCAACCAAATCTAAATATTACTAGTAAAACACCCAACTCCAGGTGACCTGGTCAGGGGGGTGGTATCTGTCACCTACTTAACAATTCTTAGTATAATAACGTACATGTACATACATCGATAAAATGTATTCGCTTTAGCCAGTCTTATTATTTATTTATGGTTATAGGACTCATACTACATTCAGCTTTATTTTCATTGTGACCTCTATACAAGATTTATTATATACACTTTTATTTACCTCTTAATTTTAAATTTTGAACATATTAACATAGGCTAGACATCGAACTAATATTAGAAATTTATTTGATTTCATTTAATACAGTTTAAAGGGGTTCAAACAATAATCGGAAATCTTTAAGAAATTTTCTTTTAAAAAAACGTAAATTACTGCCAAAAACTATATAAAATTGAAAAACTACACCAAAATGTTTATAAATACAATCGAAAAAAAATAAAGTAAATAATTAATTTGACATTCAAGACAAATATTGACAAACATGATAAAAAAAACATACAAATGAAAATAAATATAATTTCGACTTTCACAAGTACATTTTCACTCGTACACAATCAACGCATTTTTTTAATTGGAAATATAAATTAACTAATTACTGATCAATTGACTATCGCTCATGATCATTTCGATGACGACATTATTCTCAAAGCGTTGAAGTAATGAAATATTTTTTTAATTAATTTAAATATCACATAATTATATAATTTTTAATTAAAAGGCATAAATTTAATTACAACAACATTAATACATGGATTTAATCAACTTGTTCTTAATGAATTAATTTTCTAATTATAATATTACATCCACTTGCTTTTATTAAAATCATGAAACAATTTACTCTTCCATTTATTTTTATTTATTATATTAAAAACAGAAAGGGTATACTCTTTCATAGATTCTCCAACTAAAATTAGAAAACGTTCTAATATATCACACCCAATAAAAAAGAATATGTGAATTATACAACACTAATGTCAATGTCACAGTTAGCGACCATTTTCGTGTTGTTTATGTAATTTTTATTTTTTTAAAAAATGTAATAAATTGTTAGTAAGATCGTGAAACTTCTCAAGTATTATCATAACTGTTAAAATAGATTTGTTTTGAATGTACCATTACTGAAGAGACACAAATAAGCTAATAAAATGCAACTGCATTCATTCTGTTTAAAATAGTTCTGTTGAATCATTGACATAAATTACAACTTACAATGAAATATTCATTATATAAAAGACAATTGCTTTCCTGAATATAAATTTCAAAACCAAAGTTACAGCACATCTGACTATAAAATCCATAATTTCGAATACATTATAAAATTCAATTTATACACAGTTATAAATCAATAATTAAATATGGATTACATAAAAAGGGCAATTTAAATCTTAAAAAAATATATAAGTACAATTTTTTTATAGAAAATAATCGGTTCATATACAAATTAATTGTACAGGACTGGATTCTTAATTAAGAAATTTAATTATTTTGTTCTTGACTGATCCTTTGGGGTAAGATGAAGTTTTCTCATTACAAACGGTTTTGACATATTCATCTTCATTAGATAGCTTGGCTGACTTTTAGTTATTTCCGATAAGTAATCGACATGTTATCAGATGAAAATGTACGCGAGGCAAACGATCGTCGCAAGAAAAGTTTAAATCGTCTCAGAAGATCATTCAAGAAAGAACAAACGTGTTAATAAATCGTGCAATAAAATACTTAAGTTTTAATTGAATTACACTGTTCAATAAACATTTTATAATATAAAATGTGATAACATTTCTGAATTTTAAATATTTTTGTATGGAAAATTTAGAAATGAAACCAGAATCTTTTTTCGTCTATAGCTTACATTCTATATTTCATTGATATTATATGTATACTTTGGTGGTTATAAGTTTAGTCAGAACTTTTCATCCTTTTGTTTACTAGATTGATTAAAATATTATTTTCTGATATAATGTCTCAAATATTGAGTCGGTAAAGTACAATTACTGGAACATTTTATGTCAATCATAATCTGGACATTACACAATAAGTACTACATTTTACAAAGTATTTAATGTTTAACATATTTGCTATTTTCCAGTCTCTATAAACTACATTATTATTTAACATGTCCACTATACTACGAAACTCCACTCAATTAATCAATCATTCGAATTTTCCTGTTTGTAGGGTGAACTCACTTTGCAATATCAAAGAAATGACTCCAATCATTAAGAAAATATATGTGGTTTATTTATTTCATGTACAAAATAAATAATTACAATATACATTAAACCTCTCAAGTTGTATCACATGTATAAGATTACTATAAACGATTGCTTAAATAAGTTTCGAATCATGCTGTTTGAAGTTGCAATGGTGTAGAGAACTTAAGGGGTATTTATCAGATTCCTATTTTTATTTAACAAATGTATTAGAAATTAGTACAAAGTAAACACATTCTGTACATTGCGTAGAAACTTATCAAAACGAGAGATCGAGCAGGAGTAAGGGTTTTTCGTTTGAGAAGTTTCATTAAATTAGTGAGTCTAAAATCAAAAACGAAATATATATTGTTCTAGGCTGTTTATATACATTCATATATATATATATATATATATATATATATATATATATATATATATAACGTATTTATGGCCGTCAAGTAAGAAAGGTGATACCCAATTAAATGAAGTAAAAAAAGCTACATTATGAAAATCATTCACACAGGTTAACAAATATTTTTAGTGGATTACAGAACAGAAAATTACCAAGAAATAATAATTGCTCCCCTAAAGGATTACAAAAATATGAGGTATAGTGTACCTCTTAAAATTCTTTTTAAAAATTTTAACACCTTGACACGGTCAGTGGTAAAAAGAGAGAACGCTTCTAATAAGATCATATGACATAATATAATTTCCACCTTAGAAAATCAATATTTCAATGTGTGGAGTTCAAGATAGGCTGATTCACACTACTAGATATTGAAGAAGGATACAGGTAAAGGGGCAGTAGAAAATCAAAAGCGACTATATTTTAATTAATGTAATAACTATGGGTGATTATCTGAATATATATATATATATATATATATATATATATATATATATATATATATATATATATTAAAAATGTATAAAAGTATGAATCCTTCAATAAGTATGAATGATTGAGAAGTAATTGAAAGTCAGTGTAAAACGTATTATGAATATCAACAAATTTAAGTCGTCTAACAAAAAAAGTTTATAATATATAGTGTAATCGTTCTGATCAAACCATTTTTAACATGATACATATTTTTATACATACATATAATAATACTTATTATAATAATCAAATCGACAAATTTTTCGTAAAAAAAACTAATAACTGAAAACCGTACTCTAAAAGTTTCAAAACGACAGAAAATATTATGAATTCAATAATAAACGACACTGGAGAGACAGACATTGTCAACGTAACGACAATTTCAAACAACATACACACACACACAACACAGAAAGACAGACAGACAGACAGAGACACATGCGTTGACTTTGCAAGCCGACGACGATTTGTGCAAAACGCGAAAATACAGACAAAATCCTCATACGCAAACTGTCGTGAAACTGCGGCGTGTTACAAGCAACAGCAGTTTGTCACAGCTTGGGTATAATCCACTTTTTTCCGAGTTGATGCCATATCTGTATGATAGATGGATACGCTCAGCAAAGAATATAGAAATAGTTTTCTTCATATTACGAGCGCATTTCGTGTTATAAATTACGCGTTAGTTGGATTCTTTATACATACCGAATGTCTCCCGTTAAAGCAGTAAGGAATCAGAATTGAAGTCGTTTGAATAACGTCTGACCGACTACAATGTACGATCAATATGACAGTGTCGTGAGAATATGAACCGAAGCATATTTATTTAACTTCTTTTCGATCTTTATCGTCGCCCGTCCAAGTTCAAGAGAAATATATCAATTCAAAACGAATATATATATATATATATATATATATATATATATATATATATATATATATATATACACACACACACACACAACGGAATGTAACATCGCAGTCCTTACATTAGAACAAAAACTATGATAAAAAATGTTGAAGATAATTTTGCAATTATTACATAATACATGAAATTACTAATAAGCACAATGTGTGTGCATATATATGTATGTGTGTGTATATATATATATATATATATATATATATATATATATATATATATATACACACCAACGCGCACGCATGTGGGTGTATAAAAACACAATGTAAATAAATTAAATGTACAGTTAGTAAATCAATTCTATCGAATCAATATTCGAAAAACATTCCATGTTTGAAATAACACCAAAAAAACAACGCACATACCGACCATTAAAAATTCTCAGCATGTTTTCACCTTTAGATAGTATTATAATGTACAATAATAACATAGTTCATTCAACGATGTCAACTAAATGACTCATTCTGCGAGTAAATGCCAGTTAAATGTCATAATTTATCATACGGCAAACGAAAAAGAACTATGGATCATTAACGTAACATTTTTTTTTGTCTATAATACGAGCATTTAAGTACGAAAACTGTGTTCGGATTACGGTTCACTAATGTAGTCTTCGGGTCATATGTGGACGTATGTATGTTTGTCTGTTTCATGTATCTCCACATCTACTTTGTTTCATTTTATTAGTTTTGTTACAGAACAAAATGTAAAGGTCATACTTTTAATAATGACTTTTAAATACTTTTTTTTATATTCCGAAGTATGCTCAATAATCATCTGGTATTACAGATGTGTAAACCAGACACATACATCATATTTTTTTTACAAATATCAATCATAGTAGAAAGAGTACAAACAATGCACGATTCTCAGTATATTTAAAGTAATTAGGAACACACTACATAAAAACAAATGTTTGAAATATATTTGTAAAAAACAGATTCTTAATTATAATAGCATAGCAAAGAAATAATTGCTTATATAATAATTATTTCTTTTAAATAATGAATTGTACTGGAATCGGTGTTTTTTTTTAAAAAACGAACAATGTAATCAAGTGCTCATAATAAGCCAACATGAAGTGCAACAAACAAATTTACCTGATTTTATATTAGAAGAGTAAAAAAGTAACAAAAGCATTTCCGTTCTGTTGTTTTTTTCTGAATCAGAGCTAAATCCGGAAAGGTAAACAATGAATGGAAGTTTTTTTTATCTATAAGTAATGAAGAATGTTAAGTAAAGAATGGTACATTTAGCTTAGAAACAATTAGTGTGACAGAAGTTGAGTTCAATGCTTTAAAACTGATAAAAATAACATTCTTATGCCGAAGGCATCAAACTTTTGTCTATGTTTTTTTGCTATATATGGATATCTTTTGTATTTTATACCTATAACTTCGAACTCCTATACCATCGCTCATTATTATGTAGATAATGGAAAGGCAACTACGCAGAAACTCAAATAAAATACTCTCAATCTATGAAATATTAACAAACTAGCCAAGCCACATTTATTTATTTTCTAAAAAAATCATTTAGATGTGAACGAGTCTGGGACTTCTAACGTGATAGTTGATCGTAGCCTCATACTGAGTTCGGATGTGTTTCTACTAACAATTACTATAAAAAAAAACAATACCGTAATAAGAAAATAACTTCTATGATATACAAGATAATTATTCATAAGTTTTTTTTAAAAAAAAAACACTGAAAATAATATTCCTATATATTTTCTTTGTCTATGATAAAATATGATACAAAAATAACATAAAGAAAACCTCAGAACAAGAATGTAAAGAATGAAACAATTTTTCAACTTCTTAGATACTACTTTAAAATTCCCTTTGAAATATTTTTTTCAATTTAGTTAAGAAAATAAATATGATTGTATTATATTTTATAATACACTAAAACTCTTAAAATCATAAAAGTAACGACAGTGGGGTATTTTATCTCAAGTTATGTCAAGGAAAAATTATCCAAACGTATACACGAACGACAATAAAATCCGATTTCAGACAAAAGAAATAACCCAATTCCCAAATCGCATTCAAAATATTAACTTATAAGAGGGATTGTTTGTAGTATTATACAATTTTGAGAATCGAATTGTCGACTGTATAAATAATATTTTCAATTTTCATGGAACCAAATACATTGATGACTGCATAGAGGTTTTTTAATAGTGAAACTTAAGAGTTCAAATAAGTTACACTTTATCACTTATCAAAGCTTAATTTAAATAAAATTTATTTTTATTTATAAACCACAGTGAGTTCAAGAATAAAGGGTTGTTATGAAGAAAACAATAATTCTTTTAACGTAGATGATTTTTACAATTTTTATCGTTTAATGAAGAATCAAGTGCATCGAAATAAATAAGGATTATAGAAAAAAGTTTTGAATAAACTCCATGCAGATTAAAATAGTTTTTTTTCGAACATTTCCTTTATTATTCATATCAGTGCTTATATATGTACGTATGGATGGATGTGTATATATGAGAAATGATTTGTTTCTTTTTTTATAATACAATAATGCATTCTTCAATCTAAATACATATCTAATAATTAGACAAGCATATTAATAATGAAATACGTGTCTTAGTCTTAGCGCATACTGAACATGGATGCGTGCTTGCAGTAAAATTATGCGCTTCGGTAAAATAAAAAGAAACAATGCTGATATAAATTTCACAACAGTTCTGGCAGATATAATTCCCATCTGTAACTATGACTATAGTTCACGGTACATGAAGTTGAAGAGTATGTAAGTAAACTATCATCATTATAGAAAGCATTACTAACGACGACTAAGTAGAAAACGGCGCGGTCTGAGGTTCAATGCTTGTCATAGTACAAAACGTGCGTGAGGGTCATTGTACTGTTACGACCGCAAGCAAGACCAACGTCCAAACACAAAGAAATGATTGGATTTTTTGTGTTTTTGTTCTTACAGTTTTGACAGATATGATTCCTGAAATTATATGTTTCATTGTCGTTGTACTTCTTTAAAAAAAACATTTCGGTGAGAATAATGTCACATGTGGCTAAAGAGCGTAACATTGTTATGTAACTCGAAAATTTATTTTGCGTTTCAAAAAATACATTATTTTAGTTATTATCATTATATATATATATATATATATATATATATATATATATATATATATATATATATATATATATATATATATACAGAGAGGGAGAGAATTATAGTAGAAAATTATAGTAATCACTGTAGAACCGTGTTTATTTTTCGTTATAACCATTATTCGTTGTCAATTACAAATAGATATCATTTAACATTTCCTTCTTTACATTATCTGAATAAAGTAAACATGCATTCAGTTAGAAATCGTTAAGTTCTTGAATTCTTTTCGTTAAGTTTTTGGTTTATTTAATTGGTTCACTTTACTGCAACTATTTTTTTTTAAAGAAATCTCAAAACATTTTGAAACGAGTAATTCCATTAAAGTTCATTATTCGTAAAACACAAATTCAATTCGACCGCAGAAATCCATTTATAGATGAATTTTATTTGAAGATGCGTAGCCGTAAAAAATACAGACCAGCAATTAACCCTTTGCACTCCGAGTATTTGTGCACAGGTAATAAAGAGGAGCAATAGCGATGCCTACGGAATGCAAAGGGTTAAGTGAAAAATATGGTTCTAATAAAAGACCAAATTTATTCTATAAAATGAGCTGATTATAAAAATAATTGTTTGTAAGAAGATATGCGAGAATTAAATTCCATGCGAACATTTACTTTTCCGTGAACTCATAACGAAAGTTGTCTATCATCGTCTGTCTGTCCGTCTATTTATTTATCTCTCTCTCTCTCTCTCTTTCTCTCTCTATATATATATATAATTAAAAACGTGTAAATTTCATAGTATATAACCCTATTACGTAACGATATTTATGTCGAGTCATTTTTGTAAGTTCATATTCACATGAACACCTACCTCCATATTCCATATTTTTTTTATAAAAACAAACTATTATTTGACTAGACATACAGTTCGTTGAATTTCACTTACACCTACTACATAAAAATATTTGAGAGGAAACACTACAACATGTTTACAAATAAAAACAAGTTTAAAAAAATCATTAACAAAGATAATGACTATGCATTTCATAATAAATGGCATATAAATAAGAATGCATAAACTTGAATACATATTCGATACTTGAAAAGGCGATACGAATAAAATACAACATCTCAAAATTGTCTGAAATAATACATTGATTAATTACAGAGACATTTACAAGAATACACGTTCACATTCATACTTTACTGCAAAACAATCGTGTAAAACATGAAATCGATTTTAAAAATATAAACTAACATTAGAATCTTATTTTTACCTCTAAACACATCATTATTTCGACCCACAGATAAGAGTGTCATTGCCACTTTCAAAATATAATTAGAAGATCGTGTTGAAAAAAAAAAACACGTGAAAAGAATATAAATCAAAGTTTAAGTAGTAACGAAACTTGAACATACTTGAACCGTTTTCTACTGACTTACTTTACGGCATAATGGCTCAACATTACATAAATTAAATAAACACAAACACGCACTAATCGAAATACAGTAGAATTTTTAGTAAAAAAAAAAATATTCTATATAAACATTTGAAATAAATATAGTGCGATAAAACACCAGTTATTCAAGACTTGGAATATACCCTTATGTGTATAATCAAGGGTAATGTATATGTATGTATGTATATATATATATATATATATATATATATAAATAAATAATTCCGTGCATTCTACTGTGAAATTTAAAAGGAATCCATGCAACATTTTTATAACAGACGGATCATATTTTAAATCCACCTAAAATATGGATAATTTAAGTCTTTCTCGTGTTTTCTGTAAAGCTGAATGTAATATTTTAAAACAGTGTTGCGTATCGCCATACATTTTAATATTGGACGGCATATTATTCATCTTTCAGATACTTTATCTTCTTAATTATACCAGTTACGCCTGTCTGATAATATTCATTCGTTCCGTTTTCCATTTCTTTCCAAAATTCTTCATATACCACACACGGATTTATAACAAACATGCGTTTATTATAGATAAACGTTCGTAAGTGTATTAATTTGAATAGAAATGATAATTAAATAATAAAACATGAATTTTATTATTGAATATTTTATATGCTTTTAGAACAATGCCAACAATAAAAATGAAGAGTAGACGAATATTAAAAATAATACCAATGCGAATGTTTTCAACGCTTAATTTGTTTCGTTCTCAACAGTGTTCTAAAATAACCTAATTAAAAAAAGAATAGCAAAATTTACGCCAATTCTAACATCATATAAATATAGTAAAATTATACAACATACATAAATAAATAACCTTCTCTTGTAGAATAGTATTTCTTAAGCATTTGTCACTGTCAAGAATAAAGGAAATAAATAGTTCAAATTTTGATTCGAATCTCGTTCATTCCGTCATTGTTATCAATAAATATATTAAAATTACCATTATTATAAATAAAATTGTTTAATAATAACATGTAGAATATTTATCTACTGAAATTAACATTCGTCCTCTTCGGTCGAATAACATACTCAATGTTTCAATTAAATAATTTTAATTGTGTGTAATTTATGATGAGTTAAGTAATAACTTTACCAATACAATTATTTCAAAGCGTGATATTTATCGTCAACAATTTCAATGTTCGATAAACATTTAAAATCATTCTTCGAGCACAACTTATTCATTAAATCAATCTTTTAAAATAACTGCTTCTATTTACCAACAGGAACAAATAGAAAACAGAACGTAACATAAAACAAGATTACTTACTTGACTTTAAAGACTAATCCACTTTTTTTAATAAATATAACTGGTATCTATTTTGAAAATTTTTCTTATATTTTTATATATATATATATATATATATATATATATATATATATATATATAAATTTACAGATTTTATCATAGACGAATGTGGTTGATTAGAATTGAAACAAAGTACCGTTTTTAGGCAGTTGATCGTTGCGATTTGTGCAGAAATTATTTATTCAAAATGAGTTCTTCGACCGATTCTTTGCGCTTTGTGCAGAGACCGCATCGTACGTCGTACTTACGGAAGACAACAACAAAACTCCAGGTTAAAGCGTGCGGGGTCAACCATAACGATGACGACGATGCAAAATACACCGACAACACCGAGAGCGTTACTATTATAACAATATGAATGGCTTGAGACGATGACGAACGTATTATAAAATACGAAATTTAATGTGAGAAACAATTCTGTGAATTCCATATTGTGTACTGAAGAGCACACCAAGTTTGAGTTGAGTTGCAGGGTATTCACCTTGTTGTATGGTGAGAATAATTTCATATGAATTAAGTACAACATTATTACATATCATAAATACATAGTCCAATTGTGTTAAATAATATCTCATATTTAAATTGCTACACAATCATACTTATATGCATGTAAGTCTATTTCATACATATAAATTAACAAAGGATTCACAATGCGAATCAAATGATTCACTTTTACTACCATCATCATAAAACATATATATAAAAATAAAATCATAAAACATCCATTAAAATTCAATTAATAATCTAATATAGCAAAAACACCGAAACCTACATTAACTAAAAACTACGAATGTTACTACAGACCCATTGTTTATATTTACGTGAATATAAAAAAGTAAATAATGAAATAATTTAAATAATAAAAACTGACATTCATTTAAAAATCCAGATATTTTACAACTGGTTTTCATGAAACGATTTCTCCCAGATCCGAGGCGGAGAAACAGGAAATAGAACTGAAATTCTAGTCTCCGGTTGGGTAGTTACAGAATTGATAAATCTAATGTTAAAAAATATCACTACCGATCTTAATTTCTCTCTTCATGTTTTCAACTCTAGTTCAAGGTTTGTATATACAGTTACATTTTATATGAATTAATTCATTATATGCTATTTTTTATATACATATTTATTTACTGTTGTATTATAAATACTTTTCGTTCGCTGGAAATTGTTTATGTTGTAATTCGAACTAAAAGCAGCACGTTTATATTAAATTTTTGACATACTTTTACGAAAATAACAGATATAATAAAAATATTTATTATACACACATAGATATGCACGTTTACTACGTGATATATATATATATATATATATATATATATATATATATATATATATATATATATATATCTGTACCGAAAAATCCAAAAATTAAAACAATTAAAAAAAGGAATTACTACTACTGAATATTTTTTTTTGTTTCTATATTTTATTTATTTATAAAAAGTTGTAATCATAAATCTGCATGTAGAAATTGTATTAAAATACTGAAAAACAAAAGGATATGACTTCCTCAAAATTAATCACTGTGGTATTAGACATTGTGGTATTAGAGATAAATAAATAAAAAATATTACAGATATCAAACCCCATTTTTAGATGATATAATATCTAGTAAGCAATTTAAAAGCACAAGAATCGAATTCTGAAAAAGCAAGTAACTGACTAAAGAATTCTATTTTCCCTTATTTACAGAAGTCAAATAATGTGTTTGAATACAAAACAAATTAGTAACTTCAGACAACGCCGAGAATTGTGGAAACTGTAAGAATAGAAACACGAGGCGAGAGAATAGCAGAATTAATACGAAAATAAAGAAAAATAATAAATACAATAACAGTACACATTTTTAAATAGTAATAAGCACGATATACTGCAATAAGATGCTAAGAAACTGAAATAATTTTATCTGATATCGAGAAAAAATGTTCCTTGATAATATATTTGCTTCCGATTAATAGATATCACAGATTTTTCGCCCTTCCCTTCTCATTCTTTCTCTCTTCATATTTTTACAGGTACATTATTTGTAAAATTCAAAAGTACAGTTTAAAAAAGCGACTTTCTCTTCCCATATTAGATATTTTTCTAATTGACTAAATAAATTGATGACAAATAATAATAATAAATAAAAACAAGAACTACGCGGAAATGCCATTTATGTTTAGTGATTCGAACCTGTCTATTTGGCTGACTGATTACACTTTACATACATTTTTTTTAAATCTCAACTTAGTACTCTATAAAAAAAATGAACGGTAAACGTTTTTTTTCCAATACAATCGTTTTACTTTTGTCAAGAATTAAATAAATAAACAGCTGACAAAAAAAAAACGAGGTGAACTAAAAATATGCTGCAACAATGAATAAGACTCTAAACACATAAAAGACTATGTTGATTTATATTCACATCACATTCAAGTTTCTCTATTCATCCTTTACTGGACATACAAACGACTTGACTGAATTTTTAAATTTATTTAAAGAAATAAATAATAAATTCCTTGGCCATCACCTAAACACCACATCTGAGATATATAAGTAATCTGTCAAATGTAATAAAATCTGATAGAAAAAAAAAACACAGAATCTGTATATTTTATATTAGGGTAAAATTTGAAATGAATGACAATAGAAAGAAAAAACAAGTAAAATATTTTTCAGAGTATTAAAAAGATGAACTTAAAAACATGTTAACAATTACGGGATGTCAGCTGTGTCAATTATTTAAAATAAATTAATACGAAAAGAAAACACAGACCAGTAGCTACGAGCTGGTATTATTTTTGTTTTCAATTACACAAAATCTCTCCAAGCAACAGAACATTTCAACAAAACATTTTCTAAGAGAAAAAAATATGGTTCAATTAATTCCACTATCAATGAAAACTACTACAGTAATGATGCGCTGATGAATGCTCGCTCTAATACTCATCTGTGTGGTTTTTATTTAGTGTATGCTTGCAAACTGGTGAAAAAATTTAGATAATAAATATGAGCATCCGTAGCAATTATGGTTAGCAACACACGCTCACTCACCAATAAAAAAATATGTAGAAACGTTACAAAATATGACCTACATAAATCCTGACACTTATAATTTAATTAATGTATCATTACGATGAAAAAAACATACAGATTTTTAATACAATAATAATTACGGAATATATATGGATAGCATGTTATAAGCTTTAATAGTAAAACAGACTCGATACTTTCATCCGGATAAATGGTCCAGTGAACTGTAAAGAGAAGTTTTTTTTTTAAAGTTTAAAGATACCGTTACGAAGTAATCAACGTATAGCCCAAGGAGTTTTCTTAGTGAGCCAGTCACTTAGATTGTATCAACGCCCTTCACCTTGGTACTGCCATCATCATTATATTAGTGTATGATATAAAAATATATTTAAACGTGCACGGTCGCGCTACTTCATAGTCGTATCAAATGATATTTCGATGAGTTTATCGATGAATCGATTACAATAATATC
Organism: Acanthacorydalis orientalis; assembly: GCA_034766995.1. NCBI lineage: Eukaryota > Metazoa > Arthropoda > Insecta > Megaloptera > Corydalidae > Acanthacorydalis > Acanthacorydalis orientalis. The sequence continues at coordinate 28,878,908 of CM068319.1, forward strand.
GTGGGCTATTTCGTGTTGATTTGACTTTGAAATATTATATATAGAACTCTAATATGACATATAAATGAACACAAAATAACATATTTTTTAATATCTTAATGTACAGTACTTTATCCAATCGAATTCAAACCGTTAATATATACAATAACACCCACACAAAGAATTTTCAGGCCTATATATATATACACACATATATATATATATATATATATATATATATATATATATATATATATATATATATATATATATATACATGACAGAGAGAGTTTGTTCTTTACCAAGTATATTAACAAAAGAATTGACCAGTAAATAATCTAAATTGCTGCATTCATTATATATCCACATACATATTCATCAAAATATTTTACAACGTTTTAAAGGAAGACAAATGCCTCTTACACAAATTGAAAAAAATTAACAATAAAAGTTAAAAAAATAAATACTGTGGTAAGTGAACAGTGATGATAAGAATAAACATTAAAACTGTAATAGAATTTAAATATGCAAATTATAAATATGTGACATTAAATTTATAAACACTGTTTATACATATACATAATAATAATATGAATTAAATTAAAAAGTTAATAGAGGTCAATAAAATTCTAAATTTTAAATCTATGTACTAATTGAATATATAATCATCATAAAAAGTGTATCTTAGTCAAAATACATCACTCTACACGCCTTTTCCACTTTTCAAAACACTCCTTGTAGTTTTGTCTAGAATTTATATCAAATCTATTTCTATTACCCCCTTATCTCGACCGTGTTGTCAAACCTTCCTTTCATCAAATTTCCGGTCATTTCTAAATAATTTTACAGCGTCAACAACGTAAAATGTTGCAATAATGTTCTTTATTTACTTTAATATAACTTCAAACAAATTTATTATGTATAGAATTTCCACAACCAATTAAACAAGTACTGTATCATATGAAGAAAAAAAAACAACATTAACTAAACAAACCTGTGAAAATATTCCATCGAAATGACTGATATTTTAAACTAGAATAGAATAAATATCAATTGTTGAATTCTTCCAAAGAGAATCTGTAAAATTATTCAATTCAGTATACGCCCATACTGACATCTATACAAAGACTTTTCGATCAGATACTATATATATATATATATATATATATATATATATATATATAAAGTGTATACATAAAAATTAAATATTGTTTAGTTATAAAGATCGGATTTAAGAAACTTAATCTCCACTTATAATATTGTTCCTGAGAGAAAAAAGAAAATACGTTTTCCTTCAACCACTTAACGATCTCCTCCGCTATTAAATCTCATACAATGACGCTATTGTCGTTTTTTTTTACTTTCTTCTAAAAAAAAGACATATATAACACTACAATATTTATGTCGGGTGTACGAATGTACAGAATTTTTTATTTACATTTTTTTAATTAAAAATATAGCATTATGCGACAAAGTATAAACTCGTTTAACAAACAATTACAGACATTTACTGACAATGTGTTGTTCCTTTCAAAAATATTAAATTTAAGTTTAACATAATGCATGTATGAATATATATATATATATATATATATATAATGTGTGTGTGTGTGTTTAATAACATAATTTATTATTAAAGTAGAAAAAATAGTATAATATATTCTAATAAGACAAAATTTGAATATCAATTTTAGAGAAAAATTGTTAAGTATAATGAAGTATATTTATTTATATATATATATATATAAAGTAATTTTTGGTAACAGTAGATTGTTCCTATTTTAGAAAAAATGTACTTAGTGGTTTATAATTGACTCTTCCTAATACTGCACCCAATATAACAGTGCAGTTAATTTGTACACTGCTTATCATGACATTCTTTACTAAATGAGATGTTTCGTGCGATCTCGAGTTCCGATTTACCATTGGACACTAATAATACTCAACAATTGAATCTTTTACTTATATGATATAAAATTTACTTTCTGATGAGTGTGTGAGAGAGATTGATATAATAGATCTATTTTCTCTGTTGTATACATCAACCAAATGTTAACCGAATGATCCATCGATGAAATCTACTCACTGTAATACCAATAGCTTTTTCAGAGAATACAAAAGCTTTTAGAACAAGTGTACTCATGGACAAAATATGTCTTATTACTGGACATTTTTGATCAAACATTTTTTGTGGTTTGTGAGGAAATGAAAAATCCATTGACGAAAGAAAAAAATACACTACACACTTCTTTCATCAGGAGTTAAGGAAATAAGATTAAATTTTATTCTACACAAAAGTACGCCCTTTGATTAGCAGATTAAATGGTTTCTTGAACATAAAATCCTATCGAATTTATTCACTTCTTTGTTGAATATGAATTGATAATATCAAAGTATTTTTACCTATTTTCTTAATACATAAATATTTAAAAAAAGACAGGAAGTTATAAAAAATTCCAATAACCTGTAACAAATCATTTTATAAATAAATAAATAAAGACATTACACGTTGTGTTTCATGGTCAATAAATCTAATAAACAAAGTATTTTCGAATCCCAGTTGAAATTTATT
>CM068319.1:28886458-29006458 GCA_034766995.1 Acanthacorydalis orientalis
AAACACAGACTATATCAACAATACAGGTAATGTAAGCTGCCGCCATGCAGTAAAATCGATACGACCTATCAAAGCGTGCACATCGTAAAAAGGAAATAATTAGAAACATCTTTGAAGCGAAAACCAAACGGTTACGTCACAATGCAATGAAAATTCGATTACAGTGTTTTTTTTTCGTTTTTGTTTTTCGTAGTAGTCCTTTACTATCATTCAATCGAATAAAATTCGCTCCTACAGCAGTATGGCAACCTATTCGATTCTTTTACTTGGCTAGACGATAAGTTTATCATCAACTGGAATCATTTAATACAATCATAATATTTTTTTAAATAAATGACAATAATTTATCGGTTAGGTGAGCATATACTTTTATACTGCATAATAATTGTCTTGTATATAACGTACTGTTTACCACGCACAGATGACAAGCGAAAACTGAAGAACGGAAAAAAGACGAGTTCAAGAACACTAATAGTCGGGTATATTTACAGTCAATGCACACGTATTCAAAATAAAACAGAGATGTGGAGAATCAGTGCAGATACTGAATGCCATGACTCATGAACGCATTTTACATCACATATTAATTTTAAAACATCGCTTACTTTTTTTAATAAAAAAAAACAACTGTCTTATTTACATAGTGTTCTGCAGTGTTTATTATAAAACTTCTATTTTGATGTGCATTATGTAATTGATATATAAGCAAGGAATGAATACCATTTTCATAATGAATTATTTTCTAATTTCGCATTTAGATAGCGATGCAACCATACTACACGTTGCAGGTTATAACTCAGAGCTTTGAAGATGATGGCATCACTATCTAAATTAGAGGTTAAAAAATAATTCATCATGAAAATCATCTCCATTTTTTGATTATGCATTAATTACTTAGTAGACATTATAATAAAAATTATATAATAAAGATACCAACATCTTTTTACGAATGAACAATATATTATAAAAAATATGTATAAAAATAGCTGTGAATAATTAAATTTATCGATTCATTTTTGACACCGAATTAACTATTGTTTCAAAAATATAAACGTGGTAAAGAACGAATTGATTAAGGCGTAATAATCTGTCACTACAAAATCATAGAAATTAAATTCAATCGGAACAAAGACCGAACGAGCATAAACCGCTACTCAAATTTTAATGACAACACCTACAATCGAACGAAATAACTTGCAAACATAATAGGGGACTCGAGAAACAATAGTGTAAATAAAAGCACTTGAAGAACAGTCCCGGTGGGTGAGCAAAAACAGTGAAGAAGAATAATAATAATCTTAACAATAATAATGGCAGTGTTTTAACATTTACGACGATGACAGACAGAGCGTTGATACAACAGGACGTTGGTAAGTCAGACGTAAGTTTCTAATAGTGGAAATTCTTGCTATGGGGCGTTGTCCTAGGGACCGTGGGGCGACGCTAGACGTCGAACACGCGATATCGCGTGATAGCGACGCTGGTGGCGCACCTACTCGACTAGCCCTGCCGCGCCTTCTTGCCGCCATTGACGCACCCAACAAAAACCCCACACTCCTTCTCATCATCGTCATTTTCCATAGTGGTGCTGTTCCAAAGTGGAAATGGTGATAATAATGCTATAGTAATTTGAAAATAGACGCGGCACTAACTAATATAATCACGTATGGAGAAAACTTACGTTCACAAACCGTATTTTATTACTAAATGTCAAAAGACTCGACTAGCTGCTATGTACATTGTAACACGTACAGATTTTTTAACTTTATAACTAAACATCAAAATACACATCCAAATACATACATACAGACATATATATATATATATATATATATATATATATATATATATATATATATATATATGTGCTTATGGGAAATTTTCAAAGTAAATATTTTATAAAATTTGAATCCCAAACCTATAAACAAATCTCATTAAGCATAATGAAATCAGATAATATTTTAAACCACTTATGCAGTAAATAAATTCACCTTCCTCGACACAAATCCATGTCTATCTCTTACAATTAATTTGTTAAATACAACAAGTAACATAAATGATAAAAAATATCTATGATGAAAAATATAAACAAATGAAAAACTTGATAAGAATAATTCATCGAAATCGAAACATAACCAATTCTGAAACAATATTCTAAATGTTTAATATTATATCGGTGATAATAAATCTTTTTTAAAAAAGAAAACTATTGGACATTCCAATAAAAAAAATTATGAATACCAACAAGAATTTTAAATTATACTAATTAAAAAATGTTTTTTTTCAAGATCTATTTACTTTACTCAGCTTAGGTAAGACATAAATACAAATTGTTCTTTTCTTATTAAACTTAAATCATTTTTTTTTTGTTATGAAAAATCGATGAAGAAAAATACAATATACATGTATATAATAGTAGATACTAAATTACTATTATTTTATTTACGTGTTTACATAAAATATCTAAATGTATTGACATAAAAAGCATCGTTATTAACCAATCTTGCAAACAGACGATTTGAAGTTATTGTAAAATCATCAGTCTGTCTACAAAACGTAATCAACTAGTTTTGACGTCCGCATTAGGGTGGTGTCAATCATGAAAATTAATATCGCATCAAATTATTGGTTAGAAACAGTAAATTTATACTGTGATAATAACACACAGTAACTCTATACACGGATGCAATGTTAACAGTCGTGATGACGCTTTTGTTGTCCAGTAACTGCATAAATATGATTTATTACAGATGCAAATCAATTGCAGGCAATTATTGTTCATTGTGGAAAATGTGTTAAACGTCAGTGTAAAGAAATCAGTGAGATTCGATACGAACGTAAAAGAATGAATACAAATTCATACATTACTGTAAGAAATTATTATGTAAATCTGCACATTAATACGATGACTAACTTATTGAACCGTTAAATAAAAACCGCTGTATTTTTTTCTAGAATGTATACATAATATATTTCATAATAATTTTATATATTTCGTTGAAAAATAAAATAAATCTATAGAATAATTATATATATTCCACTAATTCGCTGTGGTAAATATTTTAAACTTTCGAGTAATAAAATTTGAATTTAACTAGTTGTTTTTCAACCCACTATAATCATGCTCTCGCATAACGAAGTTCTATTTAGTTTACTCAATGAATGATTTTTTCCCTACCACAAATATACCTCGTGTGTAATATAAGACATCTAAGAGCATTGTGCCAAGCATTAAATTGTATGTTAATTTTATTACCTGTTTACAGCTTTATAATATAATGCGGATGCGCGTTGTTGGCAAGTACTCACTTGTCAAATGGAATCTGAAGTAGTCAATTACAAGAAATATACAACATTCTTCTTCTAAATTTAGATTCGAATGAACTTTATAATGTTGAAGCATGTCTAGCAAATTGTAGCACGAGTCATATTCGATTAGTTATAGTAACAACATTTACCGTTACGATGTTATTTTCAGTTCAAAATGTGATTCTTAACAGATTGCAAAAATATTTAAATTAAAAACATTATAAAACTTTAATTCGTTTCAATATACTTCACGTACTTGTTCAAATTGGTACATTTCAGTCTTTAAATATGTTTAAAAAAAATCATAGAATTATATTTACCCCAATTTCATTATAGATTAATTACTAAGAGATATTTTTTCCAAACGACAGTATTCCTTGAATTCCTCCAGAATAAATATCTAATTAGATTATTTCGATTATCAAAAATCTATTATTTACTAAGACTTTATTAAGTATCCATAAAAATTATAAATATATGTTAAAATTATAAACAATGGATGTGACATTAAACTCTAAATGCATAAAATTATATCAAAATAAACATTAAATAATTATTAGACGTTTTGTTAAAAATAACTTTTATGGAAGGTAATTTAATTTTTGTATCATTCGTTGTCCTGGTGGTCTGGTTCATCTTAGACCACTCGAATTTTATTTTTCATTACTGGTTTTGGCATTGCATCTTCCGGTTTTTTTTGAATACTTAATTTTAAAAGACAGACTTGAAATCAATTATTTAAACACTAATTGAAGATGCCACACATGCAAAAATAAGTAGAGAAAATTCGGAATTCGAGAGCAAAAACGACGATGACTAGCTGATCAACACATTAACCAGATAACAGCTATAAAAATATTCAATTAAAATATTAATCCTACAAAATTTTGTTTTTGAAACTGATACTTGGATACAGAATGAAATTTGAACTTTAATTTAAACAAATCTATACTTAATATTGTTAAAATTCGTTAAACAAATAATCGATATTTTGTTGCAAAAATCCTGAATTTGTTTTAATAGCACATGTAATAGTGACTTATTGCCTAATTCAAGTACTAGGTCCTACGATGCATCGAAATATCCTAAATAAATATTATTTAGGAAAAAATATAATCCTTCTCACGCATAACTTATAAATTAATTTGAGTCATAACATGATAAATACATATTTTCCCTTCATTTCTAAGCCAAAAAGACAACTTAAAGTATTCATTAATTTTATTATCGTTGTTAACAGTATAAGCGTAATAATATTCTCATTAAAATAACAAAGTACTCATTTTTTATTAATGATATAAAACACGGCTTGTGATAAAAAGTTATATAAATGTATATAATATACATTATCTGTAAAGTGTTTGTGTCTGTGTCTGTGCAAATGATAAAGAGCAATTATTTGTTGTTTTTTTATTTCTAATATTAAAGCATCAATAGCCGTAACGTAGTTGATAAGTTCTTTCATATAGATTTTGTTGAAATAACCCGATAACTGACGTTGAAGTTTGCCAATAACATTGGTGTAAGTTGTCAACAAAAACCGCCTCGCCTAAGTGCTGATAATGGATGTCCGATGGATGAAAGTGGATGACATCAAGCAGACAGTAAACTGGTGTTGGCACACTGACGAATTGAAGCTATATTGTCTGACTTGGGAAGGCTTGAAAAAGTACCCTCCTTATTGATTAATGTATAACAAGAATATTTCTTTAAAGAAGGAAATTTATTCGGCAGTTTAAATAATTCACTAGTCCACAACTGTCTAATGAAAAATGGTTCTAATTATATATTAATTAATATTTTAAATGTAAGTAAAAAAGGGTTTCTTTTATACATGTACTTGATAAATTTCTAGTTTAATATACTTTTTACAAGAAAATTCACCCACTTTAAAATTATATATAAACCAATTTATAACAAATCTCGTGTTATACCAACGGTTCTGTAGAATGGTTTATTGTTTTTTCTGGTTTATCGATCATTCCAATTTCATAGGCAGGTAAACAAATAACACCGTTATTACATCACCATAAACAAGTCTTGTGTTACGACACATTTAGGTAAGTTATTGTAGCATGTTACGACAGAGGCACGGTTGATACTTAGGTTAGTCTTGGTTTACAAATTATTAGGTTTAACTTGTAGAACACGTTACGCTTTTAAACAACACTGGCAAAATGTAAGCAAGCAAGCAAGCGAATGAGCAGACAAGAATGACCATGAACTTGGCAGTCGGTAAACAGAAGATAACTGCACTAAAAATGAGTCCGTGACATTTCATAAAATATCTGGTCCGGTCAATAAACCTACAGCCAGATTACTTAAAAACCATGTTGTCAATTTTACACTTTAAATACATTTTATATGCATCACCACATATACGTTTTTCATGCGAATCGTACACGATGTTGTAAAATAAAACATTGATTAAAACGATTTATGTGTACTTTTAAGTAGGTCGTAACATGAGCAAAAAAAATCAATAAATCTTGTGTTGAAGTACCCGTTTTCAAAAAAGGTTACTTGAACAATTTATAAGATTATTTTTAAGAATAAATATATATATATATATATATATATATATATATATATATATATATATATATATACACATAAAACCCAGATATTAATATTTAAAAAATATATAAATAAATTTCCTGTCTAACAACTTATAAAGTTATTTCATTACAACATTCTAATTTTTATAACTATTATTTAAAAATATATTTCGTTATAGTATATCAAAAATACCAATAATGCCTCAATAATTTAGCCTTCATTAATATTATGAACTTCTTCTGAACGAAAATAAAGAAAGGGGACTACTTCATATTTAAGTTAAAAAAATTAGCATTCAATCAATATCCAGTAACTTGTTTCGTCCATAGTATACAATTTTCCTTTTCGATAAATAACAATAATTATTTAAATATTAATTAAAATTGGAAGATCGATTATGAAGCAATTATTCATGATATTAATTGTTCATCAGAATGATTAACTGACAATTATTATTGACAATAAAAATGATTAATGTTAAATTATTGAACAATTGTGATTAGAACTTTTTGTATCGTTTATAATTTCTTTTGTATCATGACAAAAAATAATTTACATAAGTAAACAATTCGAAAAAATGCTTCAAGAAATCAATAAACCTGAACTGGGCTTCTCACGTACACATTATTTTCAAGATTCGTTAAAATTTACAAAATGTTTACTGCATTGACGAATTTAATTTTGTTTTATTACATTTAAATATAACAATTACTATATTATTTATGACGTTTAAAACCCTGACAAAGTATACAATATCGACCATTTTAATATATCTTTTCTGTAGGTAGATATAAATAAATACACAAAAACCATCGATAAAATTACTTGAATTATAATGAAATACACAAATTGAATTTCAACAAACGACGACTTCTTTTCAAATAGTTCGCATAAAAAGAATAATTTATATAAAACTATAATGTTTCGACATAACGTCAGATGGTTTGAAGAGTTCAATAATACACAAGGCGCTTCGTTAATCTCGAATATAAATGAAGTAAAAAAAGAGAAAATTCCATTCCATACGTGCGGGATTATAGAAAACGTATATCCACTTGAAAACAGCAGTTTTCCGTAATCCTTATTTTATGCTGCGGATCCGATAGACCGGCTCGTTGAAAAATGATATCGCATAATTTTATTCTGGTGGAGCAAGACTCGCGTCCGTCCACAAATAACTCATCTCGAACGAGCGTCATTACAAATCGGTGCAAAATTACCTTTTCGATGGTTTCTGCGATCAATTTAATTACCGAAGAACAAAGCAGTTACTACGCCAATGGCTGAGCCTCGTTAGTTGTTGGTGGGTGAAGGGTAATTATATTTCATTGAACGATTCAACGGCTTGTATAACAACGAGTAGCGAAATGAATGTGTACGAATCTGTGTACAGTGATGTTATATAACACTATGCAATACTTAATTAAGAATTCCCTACTATGCAAAATCAAATTAGGAAAATATTAAATAAATGGAAATGCTCGTTCAAATTTTACGCCTTGCTTTTAATATTATTATATATATATATATATATATATATATATATATATATATATATATATATATATATATATATATATAAATCTGAATATTAATACACGTTTAACCAACCATAAATGTATAGAAATGTATACTTTGATAATACCAAATAATACATAAATATACACACATTTTAATTTAATAAATTAACTCTGAATACCAATCACAACTCATTTAACAGTCCTTTTTACAGAATAGTAAGAAACACAGTCGAAACTTTTGGAAACTTGAGACATAGCTGACATTTGGAAAATATAATAATAAAATATTTTAAACACATGATAAATTGTTGTTTACAATATTTTATATAATAATTTACGTATGAAAAAATATTTAGATAATATTGTTCTTCTAGATCGATGTCAAAATTTCCTAGTTTGTTTTATTATTTAAATTCGCGAATAATTGCTTAAGTGAGAAATTTTTTCGATCAACATACTGTTATTTTGTCATTTTCACTCTCACTCAGTTGACTGTTTCATTTTATTCTGGAAACTTTTATATGTCAAGTATGTGTGTGTATGTACGTTTGTTTGCATGTATGCCTGTATATATATATATATATATACACAAGTAAATAAATAAATATATATGACAACTTTGATCTCGTATCTATAAATGGAATAATAATTGAAAGACCGTAATTGAATTAAAAAAAATTAAATTTCAATATCTTCCCTCTCAAAATTATGCCATTGCTATCGAAATTCATGAAATTGATCAAAAATTGACAATAATAAAGTATTACGCATTTTGATAAAGAAAACATGTATGACACTAATTCATTTTATTATATCAAAGTTTTATTCTTTAACAGGACAACGATCTGAAACACACAAAACCTGATAATAGCTGTTTCGAAAAAAAACTACTAAAATCTTAGAATGACCATTTAATCTTACAAATATTATTCAAATTTTCTGACTGATATTCAAATATAAAAGTGTAAATATTACAAATAAAAAAAATCTTTCATAATATCTTAAGCAGGCAGAAGAGAATTAAAATGTGAAATATAGTTTGATTTATTATAATTATAAAAACACTGATTGTTGAAATATAAAATCTTCATGTTTTGCAGGTTTGTTGTTTCGAATCAATATGTGGAAACGCCTTTGCATGGCATTGAATTCAAAACCATTCTTCCATTATTTTTTGACGAAAAGTTTAAGCTAATTTTAATTTAATCTATATGAGTTAAAAGCTAATTTTAATTTAACCTATAGGAGTAGAAAACATAACTGCGTAAATCACTAAGTGTACGATTTTTTAAAAAAGAAAATTTCCTTTTAATTAATTGTAAAAAATATAAAAAAACGAATATCTAATAGATTAACAAGTTGATATTCAACGCTTGACTTCAAACTATTTTTATATGAGAATCAGAATACGTTTTAGAGAGAAAAAAACAATAGCACATTCAAGGAAAATGATTTCATCTCTCAAGTATATAACACCTATTGAATTATGATATTTTAATAATAGACGTATTAAAACATGTTTTGTGTAACATACATACCAAACGAAATTATTTTTTCGCATGGTTACATTTTTCAAGGTTTTCAAGAACAAGTAAAAATACTGTTCAGTGTTTTCTTACATAGAAATTATCTTGATGACAAATCAGTGAGTATAGAATCGAATTTCTTGGCAAATCATAATCAATAAAAAAAAAAGAATGAATGTTCATATGAATGCTTCTTCATAAATTTGAACAAATAAAAAAAATAAATAATATTTACATACTTTGATTATTATTTGAAATGATCACATACTAGAGTTGTTTTTCAATAAATATGTATATCTGATCATTCTCGGTTTAAAACAACCCAAACAATTTTACATAATTGATAATCACACGCACGTAAAGTTTTATTACTGACGGAGAGTACAAAATTACAAAACTGTCGTGAATATCCCTCCGGTTTCATTATCATATTATTTCAACGTCGTGTTGTACACTGTACACATTTATGAAAATAGATACGATAAAAAAGAGTGGAAAAAGAAAGACAAATGTTGGGCTTGGCCAGCGTCGACATATAGGTGCGCTAATTTATATTCCTGACGCAAAAAAAAAGATTATTAGGCGACAAGTATTACTGCTGATGCCGGTTTGTTTTTACCTTGATACATTACTTTTTCTAGGTAATTTTATCTGCAAATTAAATTTGTACGAATAAATGTCAAAGCAATGTGGAAATGTACACGCACTTTTTTTAATTATTACTTTTTTAAATATTACAGTAATTTTCAATGGGAATTGAATATACACACTCGAATTTGGACTGTTTTGCATTTTTTATGGTTTATAATTGAACAAAATCTGACATCGTGCAAAACACACGTATACATTTGTTTATATCCATAAAAAAAACCTACTTTTCGTTAAATATTATTAATGTTACAATATATATATACATATATATATATATATATATATATATATATATATATATATATATATATATATATATATATATATATATATATATATATATATACACTCGAAAGGAAAAACTACATAAAGAAACTCTAAAATTATACAAAGAAACGCATATGAGTTGTTAAAAATGTAATATAGTAATGATTGCTTGTTGGATGATAAGTTTAAAACAATTAATCAAATATTTCCGGTAAGATTTCACTAACTGTCAGTTGAATGCAAAATGTAATGATTATAAACCTGTGGTTAGTTTTAACGGGATTACTTTGCGGATTGCTGTAAGGGACACCAGTTAAATCTGTAGTGCGACACGTGCAACCTCTATCAGGTGTTAGGTTTACAGTTAAGCTCTTACTGCTTCTAAATAAATATTTAAAGTCATGTAATTTATTAAGTATTAGGCAGATGGTCTTCAATTTTTTATCAAAAATACACGAAAAGCAATATTTATAATTCTAATTTATTACACTTATTTAATATTTTTTAAATTTTTTTCCATAATAAACTAATGAAAAAAATCAATATTTATATTCATCAAATTATTGAATTCGTTTAGAACAGAAATTTCTCTAACATGTTCCTCTCTTAGAAAAATACAACAAAGAGCATTCAATAAACATTTACAAATGTTTTTAAAAAATACATGTATTTAAAACTCGATACAAGTTTACTGAACTAGATATGTATTTAAAAAAAATATTCGTAATATAAATTTCAACAAGCATATCAAATTAATAACATTCCTTCGTAACTAAACCCATATGTGCTTTTGACAAAAAAAAATCTTTGAAAACATACGGGTGATACTCGTACGAATGAATAGAACATACTATGTATAATATGAATAGAACAGAATATAGAAGCCACACTTTTTCGGTAACGCAAGCATTCTTTTCAACGAAAATTATGAAAATTCATGGTACGCATAAAAATGATAAACTGATTTAAATACACATACTCGTAAAAGCTAATAACACGCAACATTTTGCATGTTGAGTAACTACTAATACTAGCAAGTACATCGTCGGTTTTTTTTAATAAATATTTTTCCGTGCATATGTTTTTAAAACATGCAACGCGATAAGAAGTTTGTAAACGGTTCGATAATATTTTTCATTTATAAAGATTCATAAATTGAAGATAAAAACAATCAAACAATTTCATATAATCATTGTTCACAATTGACGTTATCTATCGGAAGTAATTACATTTTTAATAGCATTTTTTTAATTCTTATCAATGATAAAAAATATAATACACAATCGGTATTAAAAATAATTTAATCATATTATAAACTTTATATTTTTAAATAACTGTTAGATAAATGAATAAGGCCGGAATAATTAAAATATAAATAAGTATCATAATATATATATATATATATATATATATATATATATATATATATATATATATATATATATATACATATTAAATAATAAACATTAATTGCCAATCGCATCAAAATTGTAATTACTGTTTCAAAATTTTAAAGACCTACTTGAAAAAATATACTTCTGTAGTATTATATTGAGACATCAATTTTAATTACTAGATTATTCTATTGTTCTTTAATAAAAAGATAATTAAAAAATATAATAATTAATGGACTGATGAGTTTAATACACAAAATTTAAATTCAAATCTACACACGACAGACATGTGTACGCCTCTATAATACAATTGAACACTGAATCCAGGTTAAATATTTCTTTGTACAAATCATTAAGAGATAAAATCATTAATTCATCATAACTAAAATTAAACTTATATAGTGTTATATATATATATATATATATATATATATATATATATATATATATATATATATATATATATATATATATGTATATTATATCCATACATACACACACACACACAACAAACAAAATTTCTAAATGTGTCCTTCGCATTCCACCACATACCTGATAACAAAAATATAATCTAATAAATAGTAAGCATACAATTCTTTGTGTAACATTTAACGTTTCTGTTTTTTCCCCGTTATATTTTTTTATAAACTCTAACCTTCAAATAACCTACATATAAATAAAAAACACTGAATTATTTGACTATGCAAATAAAGTGTTCGTGATATGTATAACATGGCATATTATTATTTATTAAATATTAAAACGAGCGTTGTGTACAAGTATCTTATTTTTGACACAGCTAAATTTCTGTATAATGTAATTAATAGAGCGAGAAAAACAATTAAAATAAATTTATTAAAAGAAAACTGATTACTATTTGTTTAAATAAATTAAACAATAGACGTGAGAGACTTGAAATAAGTATTAATAATATACTTGACTAAATGATTTCCTGCTGTCTACGTTTCTTTTATGTAAAAATACCTTAGGTATCAGTTAAGGTCCATTCGTTATTTCATGCAAATTGAATCTAATAAACAAGTTTCGCTATTTAGGTTTGGCTTATCGTTTTTTTTTTTTTTTTACAGAATAAATAGTTGTTCATATCAGAAAACTGTTCATTAAAAAATTATATTCCAATTAAAACCTATTGTAATAATACTTTCCAGCATAAAATCGTTAAAAAACACATTTATTTTTATATGAATAATTGAAGCATGATATTTTATATGTATCACCTAAAATCATACTCCTATGTTTTTACTATCAAAATATATAATACTAGAAAATTCTATAAAAACTTCGCAGTTCTTCGTGAATTCGATATTATATTTCGTTCCAGCCATTCCAGCCTATTTTTACAATTATGCATATTTATATGTGATTGATATGTTTATTTTTCACGTATAACGTAGTAAATTGTGTACGCTTAAAAAAATTACGTATAGGAAAGAAAATATTCTGATGTTAAACCGTAATAAAAAATGATCATAATTTTTACTATAAAATAGATACGAATGAACTCGGGCCTGGAAGCTATTTTCAACAGAGCACTGAGTTTTCTTGTCAATCAATTTCAACCCTATCCAAAATCAACATTTAACAATTTTATTTCACTTCTATAATGTTATGTATGTTTACATGACATATTGTTCCCATTTTGACAATAAATGTACACAGTAAACATTATTTAAGTTTTTGAAACACATATATGTGACAAACACAAACAACAGTTAATAGTAAAATAAACGCTTGGCGAAAAAATCCGACAAATATTTACTAAACGTGCAATTTTATCTACATGTTCGTCTACTCTTCTCACGTTTATGATATCTACTTTAACAAACATTTCCTGTTGAAAAAATGTCGCTACTACATTGAAATAAGAGACTATTCTCATTGTCATATATTCAATTTCGCTTGTAAGCAGAAACACATGAAATGAAACTGTGCCAGGTAATGAGTTATAACAGAAAAAGAATTAGAAACGCGTATATTAAGTGTTTAAATCTTGGATGACTGTTATTTATTTCCTTACACGTACATACGAGAAATATTGTTTTATAACATAAATTAAGGAAGAAATGATATAAATACAATTAAATATGTAGTTGGAGCAAGAAATAAGTCAAAGAAACTAAAATCTGATTTTTAAAATTGAAGATTTTAATGGATCGTAGTTTTTACTCATCTTTCAAAGGTAAAAGAAGATTAAACACGAATCAATATTTACTTGAATCATAATATGATTATTAAAGACATTGATCTTCTTGGTTTAACATTTTAATAAAGATGACAAGAACCTCTGCCCTGAGCTTAATATAACTGATTTAAGTCGGTTCGAATGATTACAGACAAGTACGTCCTCTTTAAAACGATCTAAATGTGTTTTTACATAAAATTAGATTTTTATCGAATATTTTTTTTACGAAAACAGCTTTTACAAAGGGCCTTTAAAGTGTACAACTATTATAAAAAAAATAATAATGAAACACTTAAAACGTTAAATACGAGAAGATAACTCATGCATGTACAAAAGATCACAAGCATTTTGTGAACTGACTTAGAACATTATTGAATATATAAAAATGATAAATAGAAAATACAACAGATTAATGATACTGTTTCAAAAGAAACAGTAATAGATGAAACTTTAAATTAGTCCATGTATGTTTATTGAATTTCGAACATGTAAAAAATGTCGAGTTAAACATTTCTATTTAAAATCAATTTCCCTATATTCTATTATCCCGAAATGGATATAAAACAATTTTCAATGTGATTCTTATACAAACACGATTGCTAGTCCAGACACACTGGGAAAAAAGTAAGGAATCGATTTTCATGAAGAAATTCAAAACTCTCGGAAAACATCGAAACAAGAAAAATCTTAAATAAAATATTATATAGACACAATAACGTATTCTGGGCACGTTTCGATCTTGACCCTCAAACTTGTTCAAATCGCTATGATTCGATGTATTCAACACTTCGTGTAAAATACTGTTATACTTGTATGTATTAATGTCACTCGCAAACAGCTGTTTCGAATTCAGATCAGGCAGCAGAAAGGATAGAAAGACGGACACCAGAGGTCGTGAGAGATTTAACTTCATAAGTGCTAACAATATAACTGTCTGATGCATAATGGTTTTGGATGGAACTTGAACGGAAAACAGTACAATCATGTGCGTGTAATGTACAAAAATTATATTTATATGAGAAGTTCATTAGTACACGTTTGGAATATTTAATGGGCGAATAAGTAAATGTACGTAACACTTAATTAATGAATTAATTAATTACATTATTCCCTTAAGTGTTTTATTCATATTTTAACAGTATTGTTTTCCACCTAATAAAATGTTCGATTACAATCTTTTTTTTAAAAAAAAAACCCCTTACTTAGAATTCCAAATAAAAAAAGAAATCCAATGACGGAGGTGCAATGACGTAATACGAGTATGGACAAAGACATTTCAGTTTATTGAGCTGAAACATACACAATATTGACAGGACTTAAATTAAACCTTTAAATAAATTACATATAAAACTTGTACAGACAAGAGACAGTAAGATAACTTTCAGTTACGTCGATAAATTATATATAAAACTCAGGTATGGACGTCATTCATTGATGCATTTCAAACTGAATTGACAAAAGTTTTTTTTTCCAATTAAAGCAATATTCGTTTCAATATTCGATACATAAAACGGGCAATATATTATAAATATATCCGACTATTATCCATATGTCCGTTTACAATAATCACACAATTCACTCCGCAGAAACTTAATTCCAAACTTTAAATACACCATTTATTGATCAATGATACAGAACTAAAATAAAAATAGTCATTTCGTGACGAAATATGCAAAGGTGTGATAAATGTATATTCCTCAAATGTGACTCACCGCCAATCCCAACATGTTAATCAATATTAAGTTCGTATTATGTAAGTATGTATGTGTGCATATATATATATATATATATATATATATATATATATATATATATATATATATATATATATATATATTATATATATATATATATATATATTATATATATATATATTATATATATATATATTATATATATGTATGTATATATGCTGTGTTGGGACACACAGACATGCAACGTATCCGGAAAATCATAATCAATTTATGCTAAACAAATTTTGATATTAATTACTGTTTGTTTAGGTCAACATGAACATCGCATTTCGTTCCGTTTTTTTTTTTTAATTGAGGAACATTTTTTGTCAATATTTATACTTCAAATGGTTTCAATTATCAAGAGACAAGTTTCCGAAGAGTTTCGTTGTATATGCGCTATAAGTTTCGTAAAAGAAGTATCGTAACGGTGGCCATTAAAAATGTTTATGATACCAATGGGGATGCATTGGAAGTAAACAAATGTCAACGTTGGCTGAAAATTGCGAGTTCTCGAATAGCCATCCTTCTACGGACATCCACTATCAACAGCCGGTCGTTTAACATTAATTTCCGGCCATGTGAAGCGATCGCTTACATAACCACCACAAATACGTTTAGTAAATGTCAAATAGACGGCGACAAAAAGTGAGTTATTTTAGTGAACGACACCGCACGGCCATTTTGTAGCAGTAACTTAACAAAAGATCAAAGTTGAATAGACTTCTGGACATTTTTCGTTATTATACAGATATGGAATGTTCAGATTAGCACTTACTCCTTTTTTATTTATTGGATAACGTTGCGAGCACGAAAATGCTTATTAAGCGACTTTTTCCTATCAAGAAGACAGTTGTTTTTATTAACGAAACACTATACATGCCACAAGGTCGAATTCTAGTTCTTCACACATTTTTTTTGTTCATTATTAAAAAGAAAATAAAACATTTTAACGAAGAAAAAATTATTAAATTAGTAAAAGTTAGAAATAAAATATTAAAATAATGAGGGTCTTCGCCAATAATGGCCGACTTTGATTTTTTTTTCGAGTATTACGATGTAAAAAAAATAGTAAAAAATGAACTTATTTTCGATTAAATAATCGATTATTTCACTATAAGTAGTCGACTTTTAATAATTGATTTAAAAAATGTTTATTCCTGATACTGTAGAGTATTTATAAATATAAATTTCCGACCAGACTCTAATTTTATATAGTCTGTAGTTTAGAAACATTTTAACATTTTTACGAAGTGATTTCTGTACAAAAAATAACCATACATCTGTTTGTTTTTTTTTACAATTTCAAGTTCCTATTATCTGTTATAGTAGATTGTATTTCATATTTTGTGCCAGTTGCAGTGAATTTAAGTCTGATCAAAAATCACTGTTTAATCTAATTAGGAATGGTTTAAAAAGAAAATACCAACCATAACTATACGCAAAGAAAAACATACTAAAATATTATAAGTCACTAACCAGGTCAATGTATAACTTATTATCATTAAACAATAAAAATTCAATAATTATTTATAGAGCATTGTATAGAAATATATTGTTAATTTATATGAAGGTGTTCCTTATATAAACAAGGATATCAGATAGTGTTTTTGAAATGAACTGATAATAAACGACACATTTACAATACAATAGTATATAATGCAGATATACTATTCGTTGTCTATTTTCCTTCAATCAAACGGATACCGAATTCTATAATTCGATGCTACAGCAACAATATACACTGACGTCAAGTGTTCGTTTTACAAAAACGACTTATATATTGTAAACGCGTGGGTGAAAATAACTCTTAGAAGTGAGACAGCGCGTCGACGTCTGTGATAATGACGTGGATGGTGCTCCCGGCACGCGTGTTCTCCCGTCACTCTGCGAATCATCCGAGCAAAGCAGCTTAGAGTGACGGAGGAAGTTAAAGAAACGTACGATGAAAATCAAATATCTTTACTGACTATTTTGACGAAAACGTCCAAGTTAATTTTAAAGATGTCATCAATTATGAGAAGTATTTTAAAAGCGAAACTTGTTCATTAATAAATTTTAATTACCATTTAATATCTTTCGAAAATATTATTTTCGGCACTAAATCTCATTTTCATTTACTGTTTACCTTAACGTGATTGATATGCATTTTGAATGATATGTGCTATTTTAAATAAAGTTTATGTATTTATTCTAGTAACGACTTGTAGTTAAAACGAAGTTACAGTATGAGGATAGGTGTGGGTGTTTACATAATATGAAATTAAAAAGTACGTATAAACACACACACGCATTATGTTTATGAATACGTTGTTATGTATGTATAATTTCTGTATTCAAAAAATATATTTCTACTTTTTTTATGTAATCACATTATATTGACTAACAAAAAAATAACTTTCTCAAGGGATTATATTGTTTAACACAAACTGAAGGTCGATAGTACATATCTTATAAAAGTGATGCTTCTGATTAAATATAGAAATTTTGACAATGTCGATCATTGTTTTAAAGTTCCAAAACTCATTTCTTAGAATATTTAAATTTTAATCCCCTGTAGTAAATCGCGAAACTAAAATATGAAACGCAATTCAAACAGAACTACTATAATTTCAGAAAATGAAAAAAATGTTTTAAAATACACAAGTTTATGTATATGTATGTATATATATATATATATATATATATATATATACACAAACACACACACACATTAAATATATATATATATATATATATATATATATATATATATATATATATATACACACAAACACACATATATATAACACTATGTATGTAATTTTTTATACATATATGTATTTATCCACAGTATCTAAATATAAATTCCACATACATTTACTACAAAGTAAATATGTCATATATAAGAAAATAAGAATATTTGTAACCACGTACTAATTCACGCAATTTGATATTTAACAGACCTTAGCTAAGTTTTACAATGTATATCAAAATATTTATAAAAAAAGAAAACATTTCTTACAATGTCAAAACATTAATCTATAACACTTTATATGTACATATGTATGTATATGTATACATGTGTGATTCACGAATGGATATGTGTGTAAATAAACACATAATGGATGTGGTAGTCTAAAAATTGGAAAGCTTTGAACTAGACTTATTTCATATCTTAAGATTTAGAGACTAATTAATTACTATCTATATATAAATGTGTAGATATGAAGATAAAATAAATTATACATCTAAAACTAACAGTGAAGGTTAGTCAAGATTTTTATAAAAACTACATTGAAAAATTAGTATTTCTCAATGAAGATAGTTTATAAATATTTTAGGTCAAATGAAAAAGAACATTACTGACATTTCTAAAAATATAAATAACTAAAAACAAAAAGGAACCACGTCTTTTAAATGTAATAAAATAGTCATTTTTCCCAATTAATAAAATCTAACAAGCCCCACTGAGAAAATATAAAAAAGAGTGTAATACATGTTCATAAAGAACAACAATAGAAAGGGGCATGTTAAAAATAATAGGATAATTTTTAAACAAATATTCAAGAACAGTTACACACAAATAACTTTCACTCTCGTTAAATAAATATTTTAAAAGAATGTTCTCTTACCTGTACGTCGAAATTTTGCTGTTGTTGCAGTAGAGTTGCATTTGCATCTGTCTGAGGTTGTTGATGTTGTGGAGCTTGACTATACGGAACTTGTTCATAAGGACCAACACCACTCTGTACACCAGAGACCTGAAAGAAGTATAATAATTAATATCAGTCTAAATAAACTTCAATAATTTCAATACATTCTTAAAAAGAATAACACTGATACAAATGTTGAATACATACAAAAACAATAATACAAATTAAAATATCATATATAATTTACAAATCGAAATTCGATTATACGAACTAAACTTGATAGACAACTGATATTATTTACCTGATCCAATGAAAGAACGTGTTCGAAATGTTGATTTACTGAATCTGCAAGCGTTAACCCAGGATGCTGTGACGGATGTGTAACATTGAGAGCGTGATGGGTTTGTGCATGTAATTGGAACGGTGCTAGTGACGGCTGATGTCCAGGAGCAGCGACAAGTGCCTCATGCTCCACACCGACAGGGCCTCCTTGTTTTAAAATTACAACTTGAGAATGTTGGAGGTTTTTTGATAGTTCCTCCTCTGCAGGTGATGGTTGCCGGCTGCCAGGTGTTCGACTGTAAATTAAAATAATCAGTATTAAATTAAACAATTTTGTATTCTTCTTAAATATTACATATCATATATTTTATTAAAATAGTAATATTCGAAAAACAAACAAACAAAAAACTAACTTCTGAATATCAAAAGAAAAAATTTGTATAGAAGAGTATATAAATCTACATCTGATAATTGCTTTGCTAATATAAATACTATTAAAATGAGAGCAAAAAATTAACATTTCAGAAAAGGGTATTGCAAACAGAAAAATTAACCCAGTGCCATACCAAAAAAATATTAGAATAAAATACTTTTCCCATTAAATAATATATTTACTGCAGTACAAAATGTACCCTATAAGCCATCTACATTTCAGTTTCATAAACTTTAGCCGAGAACCAATCCAACGAAAGTTACATAAAACCACCGACGAAAAGCGCTCTAGTAGCAACACATCGAGAATACTTCGTTCTGCGCGTGCTACCAATATCTGTCACCTTGACAGCTGCACAAGCACGTGTCATTGACTTACCCAGCCTTCTTTTCCCCTCCAATAACTGAACAGTGTTGTCAAGTGTACCTTTTTTTTTGTAAATAAGTAAGGATGGTGGTTTTTACGTGAAATAGCCGATGATGCATATTTCGTTTCCTATTGTTATTTAAATCGCCAAATGCAGTTTCATTCGAATACATCGAACATCATTAGAAAAGACACGCATACAGAATCAATTTATTTATAAATACTGAAATAATATTGATGTTTGACACACACTGGCTCGTTGTTCAAATATTAAAGCGATGAACAGTGAAAACGTTTCGTTATGTTTCGACACGAAAACAGCGATACTTATTTACAGAAGACAGTATTTGATGTTTTAAAATAATAAATTATTGAATTTTCTTTATAAGATAAATTATAAAAATGTGTTAACTTCGAGTTAATGCTAACATACAAAATATGATTATTTTATAATTAATATTGTTTTTTTTTTTTAAATTTAATTTGACATCGCGCTTTAAATATTAGTAATTGTACAAAAAAGACAGGATATAGATTAATAATAAAAAATTAGTAAAGGTAACACATGACAACATTATCTTTATAAAAATGTTCTATAATTGATTATTGTTTATTTTAGTATAATTTAAAGTTATGTCTAAACTGAAGTAACATTTCAGTAGTATATCAAAATTAAAGATTCTGTGGAAAAAAAGTGTGATGTACGAGATGTTAATTCAGTTGAAAGAATAATGATCAACCCACACTGTCAAAACATAATTGCTATACAAAAATATTTTTAATATCATTCTGACAACATTATAAGAATTTAGGTCTGTATTTCATAAATTATTTTAAATATATCAACGTAGCTCTACGAGAATGAATTTAAATATGTTTATTTTTCTTTTCTAAAAATAGCTTGTGACAAGTCATATAAAGAACTAAAAATAAACCCATACCTTAAACTATTATGAGACATTCGTATAAAATCAATAATGCCGATACAATTTACTCAATAAGAAATAAATCAAAAATAGTATGTATGTTAAAAGATTCGAATTATAAGTAAAATGTATTTATTATTATATTTATAAGAAAAAAATAATTTTAAAAATAAACCGACAAGCCTAATAACATTATTAAACGCTAACTGAAAAAGAATATCAGAAGTTAACGTATAATAGTTAGATTTATATATCTATATATTTTTTAAATTATGAATTTCACAGACAATGTAAAAAAAGTATTCGATATGTCTAAAAACGACACATGCTTACAAAAAAAAAAATTCTAAATGAAACCTATTTTTAAAGGCAGTATTCTAACAAAATTTTGGATAATTAAAATGAATTGTAAATGCAATAAAGAAAAAACATCATGCAAACAAAAATTATGGCAGATATAAATCACATGTGACTTTTACTACTCATTTCACAAACCAGAAAAAAATTGGTCCACGATATCTGACCATTATTTGATTTTCATTTATACTAATATCCATAACGAGATGCAGAGCGTTAATGAACAGAAAAAAAAAGAAAAAAATTATTTGTACCGTAGACGTCTATTCTCAACTCTTAGTTTTAAGTTAGAGACTGTTTTCTCAACAATTTTCTCAGATATATATCAATAGAAAATTTTTAAAAAAATTAATTACTATTAAATATTCATTTTTCAATTATTTCAAATTTTTATAAATACATTTATGTTCTAAATGCCATTCAAAATAATATAGTTTCTACGTAAATTACAAAAAAAATATGGAATGATATCCATACACAGTTTAGTTCTTAGAAATAATTAAACACTGATAAAAATTGGTCGATGTTAATGCTCCAATATTAAGCATATTTTGCAACTAGATACATTCTATTTGAATAGACTCGAAAACATATAGTACCTAAATGTCTACTTAACTAAATATACACAAATACGATTAAGAAAATTTAAACTGCCTGTGCTGGGTGATCTTTGAATTTATTCTATGCGATACTTGACCACTGAACACACACAAGCATTTAAATCTCAACCGCAATAAGGAAAGATGATCAGTGCTACGCGTCAAAAAAACAAACATGCATGAATATGTGTGTGTGTGTATATGTGGTGTGTGTGTGTGCATGTGTATATATATATATCCATAAATGTGGATGCTTGGCCGAGGTTAAACACCTACTGGATATTATCAGTTGATACAAATATGCTCAGCGGAACTGATTAAGCAACAATAGTTTCTTAGAAAATTAATTAATTTTACATACATTGTAGTCACATTTAAAGATTACATAAATAAATAAATAATTTATATATACATATATATATATATATATATATATATTTATATATATATATATATTTATATATATATATATATATATAAATATATATATATATTTATATATATAAAAGCCATAACAAATATACACCCAATGTTTGTTTATATTAAACCTTAATAAAATAGTAATAAATCCATTCAAAATCTAGTATATTTTAATAACAGATCATGAAAAAAAACATTGATTTCACACCAATTTTATAGCTGCATTAGAAACTTAATGTATTCTCATAAATGTAATATTGTGGATGAAGTTACATTCAGAAAAAAGAGAGTGAAAATTAAGAAATATGTAAGAAATGTAGAGACAAGTTCACTTTAATTGTTTGCTTAAGAACTGTTCAAATTATTTATTCCTTTACTTTGTTAACTAAAATGATAAATGAATATAGATATGGGAAAATTAATTCGATTTCGTTGCGTGGACAATTCCATTCTTTGGAGAGATACAGAAAACAATTGAGGAATTATAAGAATCTCTTTGAAAAATAGATATTAACATGAACTATAAGAAAACGATTATAGTGTGTAACGTGTTTAGTTTTTGTTAATGGAAGTACATTAATAAGTTCGCCAGTTTCGTTTAATTATATACTATTAGAAACGTTTGTACAATACTATCTCAATTATTAAAATACTGTAACGTAAAAATATCAAAAACATCCTAATTACATATCTAAGATTACAGAGGATCCCAGATACCACTGAGAAAACCATCGGACCTATGTCACTTTTTTGGCACCATACAGTATGGTTAGGAGAGAAAATAATACTAATAAGAATACGAATAGCATTTAATTAATTCAGCATAATATCAAGAGATAATCATTCGTCGACGAAGCTACCAGAACAAAAAAATGAAATAAATGGGATTCATTTATAGAAAACTTATCAGTATTTAAATCAAATATTCTTTCAAAGTATTTAAGAAAATCAAACAAAACGAAATAACCAAGTGTTACTATCCGGAAATATTTAATAGAAAACTGAACTGTTGAACAGTACCAAATGTCGATGGATTCAATACTATCGTTGTCAAAAGTAACAATAATAAAAAAAAAATTGCAGCTAAATTTACAATTCTAGCTTCATATTTCAATTGAAATTTTTAAAAAAGTACTTAATTAATTTTTTCATTACATAAGGCTAATTTTATTTTGACCAACTAAAATTGGTATTATTACATCGTTTTATTCTAAGAATTTACATCAAGAAAAACACAATTCACATACAGTCTATATAACTATGGTAAACATTCAGATTATGTACCGTAAAAATTACTTTTTTTATTTATTGCATTACTACTTTTTAAACACAGCTATATGATCATCTAAAAACATCATTGAAGATGCACAGGACGTCGGTGTATAAAGATACTTTCACAAAACTCTAAGCACAATTTCAAATAAATGCTTTTTTACATTTAATTATTCAGTTAAATTTATTTTTAAATATTTATGTAAGTATACATACTGAATTCCGTACGAAAATATATATTTTAAAAAAAACTATTCATATTTACTCAAACACAAACTATGTCATTCAATACCATTAATAAATTATTCTAAGTACTACGAAAGAAACTTTTCTCATAAATTTCAACATTTCGAAGTTTCGTTCTCCAACATGTATTATTATCCTGCGAAACATTCCGCCACTGTGTACGTATACGATACGTTATACTTTTTTAAAAAGATGTCAAGTGTGAACTGATGAAAGAAAGGGCGTACAAATAACGTGGTCAACGGGAAATAAAACGAAAACTAAACGTTTTTCCGCACGATCGCTTACAAATACAACATTTCTGTAACGATCTAAGAAACACGTCCCATGAACTACGTACAAACGCAAGTCATTCGCTTATTGCCGCTTTAATCGTTCGAACGTGGGACGATGGTATAATAATCAAACTGGTATAATAATACCGAGCAGTTTATGCTTCAGATTGATATCTAGAAGCGAGAACAAGAATGCTTCCTGATTGTGAACGATGTATGTATTAACGATCCTGTAAAACCCAGTGGCGTATACGCTTAGAAATATAATTACACCTGAAATTATATGTGGAGAAAATAGTTTATATAGGTTCCGATTGATATATACAATTCCGCATTTATTTTTAAAATAATTTAACTGGAAACCACTGGCTGACCTTGCCATTTTACTAATGGCAGACAATAACAACAATGTACATTGAAAAATGAATACTGCTTAATATAATATAATAATCCAAAAATCTCTTTATACACAAAAAACTGACAAATAGAAAATCTGATTTTTCTATTAAATTGATAGTTCTGTATGTACATACTGAGATTTCTGAGGTACGCATAGATTTATAGAGATTTACAGTTAACTCATTTCTGAACTTTCATCTTCAATTTTAGTAAAGAAAAATGTGTGATATATACGAAGTATTAATTCATATGCAAATGTCAATTTATTGATAAACGGTGGATAATTTGAACAAATTAATTAGATCGTAGTTATTTGAATAACTCAAATTTACAACAAAACTTAATACGTTTTAATATTCAGTACATAAAATATAAATCAAAGGCATAATTCTATTCTATAAAATTATAGAAGTGATTCTCCAATGAAATAAAATGAAACTAAGAAAAAGTAAGTGCGTAGAATTTCTCTTCAAAAGGAAAACTTTTCATGTCTATTCAAACTATACAAGTATTCATTTTTGTCATCGCATCTATCTGACTTCAGTGAACTTTCAAAAATTTTACTTGTCAATGCCATCAGAGTATAAAGAGTGAATTTTGTACATGTTTTAGGTCACATATTGAAATTTAATGTAAAAACCAAAAATTATAATATCAGTATTATTATTATTGGTCGATAATAATTTTTGTAACAAAATATAAAATCTTTAAAATAATAAGAATATTATTAAATCTTTCACAAATGATTTTTTCAATCGTTCCGCACACCACAAAAGTATTTTTTTGGTAAAGAAAGAGTCAATAAGTATTCTCACTTCAATAGGCATGTCATCATCTTCCGAGAAACACTCAGAATTCTGTACTTTAGCACAAACAGAAAAATCTGATTAGAAAAA
Source organism: Acanthacorydalis orientalis (assembly GCA_034766995.1). NCBI lineage: Eukaryota > Metazoa > Arthropoda > Insecta > Megaloptera > Corydalidae > Acanthacorydalis > Acanthacorydalis orientalis. The sequence goes on from CM068319.1 coordinate 28,911,727, forward strand.
CCTACCCGGATACCCATTTAAATAACACACTATCTTCTTTTAACTAAACTAACACCCATTCTATCCATTTTAGACTTTTACTAAAACTATCAAAGCTTCTCTAATAGCAAAATACAAACCGAAATAAACAAACTGTTTTTATGACTACTCGATATCCCCAACTTTTACATACATTACTTGGATTTAATACAGTACATACATGTATATAATGTATGAATAAATAAATATTAAATATATCAAGGCATGTGTACTATTTATTTTTTCGATCATTAGTCGTGCATCTAAAAAGTTATGAGACTATTTTATTGTACTCATATAATAATAATAATAAATAAAATACAAAAATTTAATTTTCAAAGAATCGAATAACTACATGTTGACTAAGTATTATTTTTAGAATCATTTTGAAAAATTATAACGAAAAATATTACTGACACAATTAAGCATAAAACAAGGTATTACTGTTTTAATTTGAAACATATTCATTTCTACTTATGTTTACTTATATGATTCAGTTTCAGCGATAAGATTAATTATAAGGAAGTGTAATAAAGATATTTGCATAAAAACGATAACGGTGTTATCAATACAACAAATAAAATAAAAATATTAATTTAATAATTTATAGAATTACCATTGTACAGAATTTTTATGTACAATCATTCATAGAATCTATCTATTATAGGTATGTATAAACAAATTATTAATTACTGGAAGCGTTATGGAAAAGTTGAATCAATTTCATAAAAAGATTGGATTATATTTTAAAATACTGAACTTTGAATAAATATTTTAAAAAAGATCAGGTAATAAATAAACATAAGTTATCAAAAAAGGACAATTTTAAAAATAATCTCACAAATAATTCTCAGGTCAAGCAGTTGATATAAAAAAGTACTATTAGTATTTATAGAATAACAACAGAGTAAAAAAATCAATATTTTTATGAACACTCCTGATTATATCTTAATAACACGTCCCACCACCATTTTTATCTACTTAAATATACCACGACAGGAAAGTACAATATTTATTACACATTACTTGAAACTTATTTCAAGTTATATTATTTATTGAACATTTAAAGTATTTGACTGTTTGGCATAATTTACTTTTTATTGTAAAAAAGAGATTTTCCTGGTTTCAATAATAATATATTATAAAACGGTTAATGTGTAATTTGGTAAATTATGAATGTCAGTGCTTAATTGTATAATGAAAATAATCATTATTTTTAATGACTTTCATTATAACTACGGAAACGTCAATAAATTTTGACGATAAAGGCATACACATATACAAAATATATAAATATATATATATATATATATATATATATATATATGTGTGTATATTTTCGTGAATACACATATGTATTATTCCAACTTTTCTTTGATACTATCTAACAGAAACTGATAGCGAATATCGTGACTTAAAAGAAAATGAAGTATAATAAAATACTAAACTGAAATCAGATTATCTAAATTTTTTTACTGATCTTTTACGACAGTAATCTTGAAACTAATCAATTTAACTAAAAACCATACAATAGAAAATAAATTAATTAAAACACAATCAAAACACGTATGTATATTCGTACACGATTTGCAAATAATAAAATTTCAGTACTCGAATAAATAAAGAATTCAATTAAAAATTAAGAAAAGCAAACAGTACTTGTAAATAACTTGGTACATTTGTAGTATTAAAAAGCAAATAATTCATAACAGATTTGAATTGTAACTATATCACGTCAATCTCTTAACCTATAAAAATCTTGACAATAAACTTTTACGACATGGTATAAAAAACCTACCTACATAATTTTTTATTCGTTTTTCAATCCGAAACAAGCCGTTACAAACATCCTAAACTAATTATAAATAATTAAAATCTCTTTATGTATAATCCAAATCTGGATTTAGTTTCTTTTGAAAAACAACAATGTAAAGTAACCAACAAGCAATTAACAAGCCATTATTAGATATTATCTTCTCTCTTTCTCATTCTCACTTATATACATACATATATATATATATATATATATATATATATATATATATATATATATATATATAATCATACACCGAATTCATGTTTATAATATACGAATATTGTTATGAGTCTACTTAAAAAATTTAACATTAAACAAATCAAAACCATATACAGTGAACACAAAAAAACAATTACTTCATTGGAACAATCGGTTTTTAATTAATTAACTATCAATCTGACTTCTTTTAATCAATTACATTTCAATCACAGTCATAGAAAAATGTTTAAAAATTAAATAATAAAAACATTAAATAATCTAGTAACACTAGTATTGCATCACATAAGGGAAATATAAATATACGAGTCACAATTTAACTTTTCGTACTGGGATTATTTTTTTACAAAATAAACTTTTTACTGTCAGATTTTTATGAATCTGTGCGTTCTAAAATGATTGCATCGCTATAAGCAAAATTGAAAAAAGTTTAATAATCAATCACTGAACATATCTGATGATTTTTTTTGTGGATTATGACGGAGTGAAAAAGATTTGAAAAATAGATATCCATTAAAAATTACATATCATGCTGTTACATCAAAATAATTTTAAATTCTGAAAGGTCTAAATTATCTTATACATTTTCAAAAATGTAACTATTTTTGACTATCTCTGTCCAAAGATGATTAGGGTGACGCGGATGTATTACAAAAATTCTAATACTGACAAAAAACACGGTTCAGTTGGTTGTAAGAACTCTGTAAATATTGTCCTTTATGTTATAAAAAAAACTCAAGGTGCTTTATACTGTAAAAAAAATAATACAAGAAATACATAATAAACATATTCTGCGTCAGATACGAGAATGCCGCACTACTTTTGTCTTATGTTTCAATTATGAATTTAGAAATATATCTATGCATCAAAAACTGAGTTACAGAAAAATTGAAGATACATGTTTATTTATTTTTTTCAAAAATAGTATCTTTTCTCCTCAATATATATAAATATTTTCAATCATTTTCCAAAACTTTCCATAAAAACAAACTCGTTTGTGGTTATCTTTCTTTTACCTAACCTTAATAAACATATTTTAAAAATCTCATTATATCCATTTTCAATAAAATTAGTACACTATTAAGCTTAAAATGTTGTCAGACATCGGGGACTGATATTGCGATATGTAAACTGTTGATTATCAGACATTAGTGACTGATGTGGTGGACATAACGGGTAAACAAATAAAAATATTTTCAAAAATTAATTATTTTTCTACTGTACAAACTACAGAAAAAATTGTGATCAAAAATGTTCAATAAATGATAACTTATTATTCTCGATTGACTGTTATGGTCATTTTCATGGTGATATCAGCATCCTCAGAATGCTACGGTATAAAAAATTTGAACAGAACTATTCTTTCCATACAAAAAAAAAAACTGATTTCTGTACCCGAGAATGATAGCATTTCTATCGACATGCGCATGGGCAACAATAAAAAAGAATCAATAATCATCTATTGAACATTTTTGATCCGAAAAATGTTTGTGGTTTGTGGAATGAAAAAGATTTCATTGTAAAAGTGAATTTAGCCCGTGTCAGAATTGTATTGTGAAGTAATAATATGTTACAAATACCTAAACTAAATAATCTAAACTAAATATCAACTATTGAAAGCAATAAATATTAATGTAATATTAATTAATATTACATTAACTTGTATTTTGAATAAATTTATTTTTAAATGTAAGTAAACAGTAAAAATTACACTAACTTTTTTAATACTGGGAGTACACAAACTTCGTAAAAATTCATCATTCTGAAATAAAGGTCAAAACATTACTCTCAATAAATATAATATTACTTTTTTATAAACTATCAAATACATAGATTACTTTGAGTAAAAAAGAACATATACAAAAACACAAATGTATGTTAAAACATAGAACCTAAAAAATCGATAATTTCATATAAGCAAAACAAAAAAGAAAAAATGAAACTATCTACTTTTCTAATGTAACGTATTTACATATCTTCGAAGAATTCAATGAAATCATCGAAGTAATTGATATAATTAGGAATAATTTGCATATATCCAAAGTTATTTTTCCAACTATAGACAAAGTTTCGATATAATTAATTTGTAGGTGTAATTACTGAAATTATAATTTGTATTTAAACAATATTTTAGATGCTTATTTATTTATTTTGATGTATTTGACTTTATTATTATTCTTCCTTTACAATATATGTTATTTTGTAGACAATATTTTTGATTCGATAAATCGAAGAATTAATTTCGGTTCAAAAATAGTACAATCGTTTTAAACTGATCATATTTCAACAAGTGGCACAACAGTAATATTCATTATGCGAACAAAAGACCGCATACAAACTGATATAATCTAAATTATACACGCAAGCATATTTACAACACAGCTGCATCTTTGTAAGCAGGTTTAGTAATGCATTTAATACATCAAATTCATCAACGCACTGAAATAGGTTAATACATTTTACAAAAAATTAAAAAATACTAATCTTTAAGTATTTTAGCAAGGTTTGAAACGGAAATTAGAATTTTTCAGATGTAAAATTGTCGAAATTATTTCAATATTTTTTAAAAACGAATAAAAAACTTATCGGCACTTCCAAAAATGCAGTGTGTTACATATTAAATGATTTCCCGACAGGTCATTAGACTTCAATTATCCTTTGCGTTACATCAAATTACACTTGGTATCTCTACTAATGAAAACGATTAATACGAAAATAAATTAGTACACCCTATGTTTTACAAGACGTTGAAACTTCTTAAATAATATTCCTAATTGTCATTGATTACTTCTTTACTACTACTTCGTTAATAAAATTTAGATTGTTTTATTCACTCGAACATAAAGTTCACCATTAACGTACAAAAGAATTAAAACTAATTGATAAAATGAAATTTTATTAAGATAACTAACAGTTCACAACATCAATGAACTTGAAATTAATAGACTTATTTAAAAAGTAAATAAGCGTTTAAATTGTCCCTACACAGTGGTTTCTTCTATACTACGACGAAATACGAACGTCTGATGTACGATAAGTTAAAATAATTAAATGTTATATCAATGGGTTAATTAAATCTTTCATTGGTACTGGAATGTGCACAATTAATGCACGTCATAAAATAAGCGATGAATGAAATTTGTACATTTCATACGATTTAAACAGGAGTCATTTTTTATTTCAAAATACAGCTATTTGTCAAATTGTAAAATGTTTAATTTTCTGAATATACGGTTTCGGCAAAATTAAATTCGAGACATAATTAACGACCTTCTCGATTATTACTATATGATTTTTTAATCTGTACGAACTTTTAATACAAATTCTTATTCATAAAAACAGACTGGATGTAAGAAAAAAAATAAATACAATTCTAATTGATTTTTTAAACATACATTATTTTCTACACATTTTTCCCTTAATGCAAACATTCACTGAAACATAATAAATAGACGGGATAAAATGTCATTTATTTCAATAAATATTTAAACTGCTCTTCATTTACAAACAAATCTTTCAATCCTATTTTCGAATGACAATAAGACCTTCCACTAGTTATTTAAGAATAATATTTGACTGTCCGACCCGTATGTCCTGAAAGGAAGATGATATGTCAAATTTTGAGTTAAATGAAACAAAAAACGACTCTTACAATTAACTAAAGTGAGTGAAAATATCGAGACTTGTACTTATTCGATGAAAAGAAATACTGATGAATAAAATCAAACATAACTTTTAAAAACGGAAATTAAATATATAATCTCTTTAAAATTAAAAGAGTCTTGATATTTCAAAAATAAACGATTTATGTAAAATAAATATATTTTAAATAAAATAAAAAATGTTATATATATATATACACATGCGTGCGTACATATGTAAGAATATACATATTCAAACATTGATTAACAAAATTAAATTGTTACAGCGGTGAGATACAACGACATTGTAAGAGTGACACTTTGCACGTACTTCCGGAAAAAAGGGTGTGTTTATTTCGTATATCCATATGAATATAAAACAGTATCTATTTGTAAGCATTATACATAAACGTACTTTATACAGAGTTAATATGATAAAAAAAGTATTACTGAAGTATACAAAACAAATATTTATAGTATTTTTTCAATCAATATTAAGTAATCAGATAATTAAGTATGAAATAATTAAAACGTTGCTGTACTAAATAAAGAGTGATGTTAAAATTAAATACGATTTAAGAATATAAAACAGTTCATTCATTTAAATTAGATATTATATTAGACTACTGATTATAACGAATTACACAGCATTGCACGAAACAATTTATTTCAAATGTCTGCAAAAATTTCAACTTTTCATCAAGAACATCAAGATAATTATCGTCAATAAATATTGAAATAACCTTTGTTATCAATTATGAAATAATAAAAATACCATTATAATTAAATAATATATTATACGGCCTTTTCACTTTTATTCAATGTACGAATAGTTTTACTTTTATTGAAATGAAAACTGAACAAACGCACAAACAAAATGTTATTTGAATATAACTTTCATTTTAAGTACTTTGTGCTTGGGTGTAAAATGCTCTATAAACATTTTCACATTTAAAATATACTGAGATGATTTTTTTTAAACACTCCTTTAAGAATTTATTCTGTATTTTAGTATACTGAAAATCTATTTATATAATTCGAAATAGGACATCTGTAATCTAGCATTGCATTTTATAATAATAAATACGTAGTCAATATTAATCTATTTTCAAAACTAAACGCAAATATATATAAATTCTACTATTTACACTGCATCTTTTAATAATTTACTATCCCGGCGGTCGTCCTTTTGAATCACGTTACTTTTTATCTTCAATTTCCGAACGTGTCATCTTCAGGTAGCAGTAGATAACAGTTATCTACCAGCTACCTGAAACAACAACTGAAACTAATCGTACATGATAAAGAAAACTGGCATAATTCGAAAGAACTGAGATAAACAGAGGAATACATAATGAATATAAACAGGGGCAATTGCAAATTTACTTTTTATAAGGACTTCAATACACAAATTAAAAACTCATATATTTTTAAAATGTTGACCTCGAATAGACTTTTTAGAAGATATGGGAAGTCATTAATGGTAAAAAAAAAAAACACAACTTGAGAATTCAAGCATGGTTATCCTATCCATAATGCTATCAGTAATATGAAATAGACATGGAATGATATAAAAAGGCAACAATGAACGATGTTGTCTTCAAAAAACAGAGCTAGAATGTACAAGATACTGAAATCACAACTGATAATACAAACTTAAATCGATGAATATAATACTTTGTCGGTGGCTTTATGTGAAAGAACTTTATAACATTCAAGCCGTTTATATAGAAGAATTTAATGTTAATAATATTTTAGAGGCCACGGTTAAATAATTAATGAAAAACAACACTGCAGTGTCAGAAAAAAAGAGACAGTTCTCTTCTTCTTGAAATAGAAGCATCATGGAGAAAAAATATAATTATGAATTAAGATTCAACTGTTTTTATTTGATCAGTAAAACAATACTCCCAATTCTAACTCGGTCTTTTGATAATTAATCAAAAACACTTCATCAAATGTTAATAAAACCACATGAAGTATTATATGTGTGTAATGTTATTAACTATGAATTTACAGATCTGGCACTGTAACTATTTTCTTCACAAATGAATCACTCGCCAAAATTATTCTTATCAATATTATTCAAAAATTTACTTGTTGTAAATTTCGATTACAATTCCATTTATTTCTAAAACAAAGAACTACAAAAAAATCCTTTACGTATTAGATCAGATTTTTTACTGGAGATATCATCTGTATTGTGAAAATGATATCGCCATAGAACTACATATAAACCAAAATCAAAATTTACAATACACATTTGTAAATGTTAATTTTAGTTTATGACATTTGATGTACGGCGTGAGGAATAATTCTTTTGTGAAATTATACAATAAGTGTTTTTTTTTCATTATGACGCAATAAGCTTTATTACCTATCAATTTTTAGGCCAAAAATCGGAAATGGAAGCCTTAAAAGTTTTCTCATAAAATCGCTTATTTGTAAATGTTTAAATTATTTAAGGAACAAATTAAAATTGTGAGAAAAAATGGTTCTGGAAAAGTTCGATTGTTTCTAAGTACATTTATATTTGAAAGAAACGAATAAATTAAGACATTATTAGTCCAAATCTCGCTGTATAAATTGTTGTGGGAAGAATAAAAGGACAAAGTACTTAATAACAATTCACCAAATATTTTTCACCCGCAAATGATGAGCTTGGGATGACGAAAAGTCTAGACAATTTGATGATATTACTGTTTCTGAAAACTTCTAACGGTCGAACTTTTTTCTTAATAAACATATTATCATACAAATATAATTTTTATATTTGTTCTCTAGATATAATTTATAAAAAATTCAGAATGAAATTTATTTTTTAAATCTTTCACGCAAATAGGTAAATTATTTAATATTCTTTTCACTTTTTAAAATACATTTTGTGATAAACCTATTTCTGTATGCATAATTTAAAAATAGAAAATTTTCTTACGAAATTTCTACGAGATGCTCAAAGAAGTTACCTCTCATATAAATGAATAAATGGGTTTATATAAATGGTAGTCTTTAATTAAAGAAACGATACTCTTTTTTTGTTTTGAAATATATAAATATTCTTTGTTTTCAGGTAAGAAAATGGTTTATACAAAATAAACAAATACAGAAAGTACTAAAATGTTAATAGGAAAAAAGTCAGATTTCTTCATCAAAATCAAATACTCGAAGAACGTAAATGTATGCTGTATTGCAAATTACAAAAGTGCACAACAATTAACTAAAGATGAATCGATTACAATGAAATGAAAAGTTCAATTTAATAAAAGAACAAGAAAAAACAATCGTGTTTAAACAGTGAGATTTTTAAAAGTTCAATCCTCTTTCGCGATTTGTTCTACTCGACACTTTTCAACTACCTACCATATATTACATTTATGGAATGTGTTAAACAAAGTATACGTGTACAAAGTACAAGGGCAACGGTCAAGTCAATTAACGAACAGAAATTCGCACAATAAAAAAAATGCATTGTGCTGAAATGAAATTAATATAATTTAACTATAAAAGTTACAATGATGTACTGTTAATATATCAACGAATTTACGTTGATTAAACATATCGATTACATAAATGCAATTAAATATAATAAATATTTCTGCTCCATTCAATTCCGCACAATCACAAATAACAATTCTTTGTTTAAAACGGATGATAATTTTTTTGGTTATTGACTCATTGAATTATATTACATTCATATAAAATATAATACGTAAGATATAGCAATAACACACACATACATACTAATTAATGAATTACATGAAGGCAACTTTTTTAAAAGTGACTATTAAGGAAAAATATAAACAAAACATTTATATACACAAATTTCAAATAGACAAGAGAACTTCCAAAACCTTCATGTTACAATAAAATAAAATGTAATATTAATTAACCTTTAATAATATAATGAGCTTGTGTACGTATGTGCGTGCATGCATGCATACATACACACGCACGTGTATATATATATATATATATATATATATATATAATTTTCAACATTTTAATAAACAAATAAAAAAGCAGTTGTATGTTTTCTTTTTAAATTCTCACATAAATAGAATGTCAAGAACACGTGCATTCTAATATAGGTGTCTATTAATAAAAACTATCTGCGTTAAGAATGGAGTTAATGGATAACATAAATATGGAAAACATTACAATTTATTTATATTAAATTATCAGCATAACGAACAACAAATGCCATAATACAGTAAATAAAACTAATCTTTTACGAAAATCATACACAATACTTTTGTTACAAGTTTCAAAATGTCTTGAGAACCTATTAAGTTTTATACATCTGTATAAAAATTCTAGACTTCGGTTATTCAATACTAATATATTTGAATAAAATTCTTATAGTCCATGAATACACTTTTTATGTATTGAGAAATGAGTTTACATACGTGTGTTTACTGAATCGTACAGTGTGATATTATCAACAATTTATATTCAAGCTTAATATGGTTTTCTTAGTAGAACAATTCAAGGTCGATTTAAAATAAAAATTAAAGTGGTCTACACCTTACTTTGTACACGTCTTATGTAGTTAATATTAATCATGTGAAAACAGTGTTTAACTACACAACATGAATAAAAGTATAATTTCAATCAATTTGAGACTGGAAACCTAGTCCAAATATATTAATCTTGTAAATATTTTGACCACGTATTACAAAGTACAAAATCTGACATGAACCGCTTTTCCACAGTAATTAGTGATAATGACATTTAAATTTCTGTAAATATACGCGCACCGGCAAGCGACAGCTTTTAATAGTCACAGTAAAACCTTATATTTCACAATATAATGAAAGGAAAACATATAAAGTCGTTTATTCTAGCAATGTACAAAAACGATCGTACATGAAAGATGACTGGAATTGATGCTTAAATATAAACACAAATTTGTGATAGCAGAAAAGTAAATAGATAGAAGAGCACTCAAATAATAAAGAACACGAAATTACATCTCGACAAAATCCCCGAACGACAAATGAACGAAATAAATTTCAATTAACAGCACGCACACACACACACCGGCTACGAAAAACAAGTCTATGCTGTGTGTGAGTGTATATTAAAGGTCCATGAAGCAAGACCATAATAACTATTAAAATATATACATGCTGTGACATTTGGACTGTGACTATGTATTTGCATTTTATGATAAAATTATATTAAAAAAGAAAAATGAATCGCGTGTGCTTACATGCAGATAACAATGGACTGGTTGAATATTTTTTTACAAAGTCTACTCTGAACAAAAACTCTACTTGAAACGTACAAAAAGTATTTTATTTCATAAAACGGTCTAATAAAATAATATGAAATACAACGATACAACTAAAAAAATAATAGTACTTTTTCACCCTATTCGACCTATCTTCAAATGTAGAAACTAAAGACAAATTGAAACTATTTTCATTTGTAAGTTCACATCCGACAGAACTGTACACCAAAAATATATTAATTTAATATAAAACATTCCTCCATAAAACAAAAATAGTTTATTTTAACTGGAATTGATTTATTTTCAAATCGTTTTGGAAAATAATATTAAATGTCTAATAAATCTTGCTACTTTTCTAAATGAAAAGAAACATAATTTTATGACAAAATTTCAACCACACTTCACACAATCAAATGAAAACAGGAATAAGCAGATTGATTCTGGAAACTGGTGATTAATTAACTGAGATATTAATATTCAAGTTTCCTGATTATCAAACTGAAAAAGACAAGTTACGAAACTTTCAAACATGTGTCTACACGTATACATTCAACACGTTCAGAAATATGAATTGTGTGGCAACATTTTATGGTGATACTTCCATAGACGTAGTATGGCAAGCAAATGACGACCGTGTGTAGGTTTGTTGTTGCGCGTTCATCTGGAAATGAACTACAGTACGTGTGTCAGCAAGATATGAACACGAACTGCGAAAGATATATACGACACAAATACGATGACAAGTGACAAGAACATTTTACTACTCGGTGCGTCGTTATGTGCCTACAAGTGTGGATAATAAAGAAGTTACCTGCTGACCTTGAGACAGTGTAACACGCAAGACAATAACTCTCTAAAAATGAACCGAACTAGGATCGAAGAAAATAGATCTAGTTTTATACCAGCTTTTTTAATTAACATATAGCTTATCTATTGATTTAGTCTGCCGAATACAGATTAAATCTAATTTTTGAACTAGTTTATAAGAATTTTCTGTGAGAACGTTTTAATTAGAAATGTTTGATAATAATATCAAGCCATATTGTTTTTAACGTTTAATATGGATATTAATTGGGTTATAACATTAGAAATAATAATTTATTGAATGTGACGAACGAAAATATAAAATTTACACACCGCCAAACAATACAGAAATTTATGTAAATACAAACAAAAAAATAAATAAAATCTATCAAGATACGACGAAGACAACTACAAATGCCCAAAAACCATATTATGCTACTAAGACAAAGATAAAACTAAATTTATTTCTAAAAGCCTTAATAATCGTATTTCTGCAAATAAAGTAAAAAAATAAAATAGAATTTCAAATCAAGTAAAATCTTTTCTTACATTAATAAAAATAAAAAGTTTCAAATGATTCTAAACTTGAAGATATCAAGTGAACCTACTTGTACAGTAACAATAAACGTCTTTTTGTAATCAATTAATACCACCAAAAAAACAGATAAAAAATTCATTACTAAAAGAATTAAAAGATAAATGAATTTAAATAAATAATTTTTTGAAAATTGTAATTTTCACGCATAAAAAGTAAATTAAACATTTTCTAGTCAGATGAACACAAATTTTAGAGAAAAAAAAAACTAATAAAAATTAAAAGAGGATATTTTTTTAAACATCGGTGAAGCACGGAGTCGAGTCAATAATAATGGTTTGAGGTTGTATCGGCAGCTGAAACCGGAAATTTACATTTTATCTGCCCAATAACGGAGCAAAATATTTATCTGGATATTTTAAAAACAGATTTAAATGTATTCCAGATTTGTTAACGTTTTTATAACAACATATTCTAAGCAAAAATCCTATAAATTCAGTATTAATTGCTTTACAGTTGCCCTTATATTATTGGAGACTCTTCAAATAGTCGGATGTGAATGCAATTGAAAATGAACGGAAATGACTTTTCTAAAAGAAAGAATTCAAAAACTTAATATTTCTAACAAAAAAAATACTTCAGAAGCTCAACAGAGAGTAACTATATATATATATATATATATATATATATATATATATATATATATATATATATATATAATATATATATTATATATTATATATATATATATATATATATTCATACACACATACATACATGCGTGCATATAAAAATATACACAACTGAAATAAAGAAAAACTTATTTCGAAAACGATCTCTTAAACATAATACTGACAACAAACATCAACTTTGAATCACATCACGTACATCCTTTAAGAAAATTTGATACAAAGTAGAATCAAATATATATTTCATTGTGAAGTTTAACAGTTACAAAAAAAATGAAATAGTGGTGAATGCTGTAATATATTAAACTTACGATAATATAAAACGATATGAGAGTATGAGTAGAATTTGTAGTTTTGGCTTTATTTCAACGAATATCACATACATTCAGTTTGCACTAATGTTTTACGTTTGAAAACTTTTTTTAACGAATTTCGACAGCAGAACTATAAAACACATTACCCTTGTAAAATTCGATTAGCATACGTTCTTTTTTTACAGAGGTTTCGCTTCAAAACCAAAATGAATAGCTCGAAAAATAAATGCTTCACAACAGATATGTCAAAACGGATCGTCGTAATACTTGTCTGGTTTTCAATAGAAGTGCACATTTTATATGCATATATATATATATATATATATATATATATATATATATATATATATATATATATAAAATTTATGTATGTATTGAACATTTGTAATTTTTTCTAAATGAATATTGTTGCTTAGTACATTTTCATGACTATGCCATGAATCCTCAGAGCGCCAATAATGTACAAAAAAATCTAATTTAGTGCATTACAAATAACCATAATCAAATAAATAAATTTTTGTTTTAGTAGCAGTAGTAAATATTAATTTCTGATATATTAAGACACTGGCTATTAATTAACTTCCTTAACTGTTCAACTTCAGAATGAAATATAAACTTTATTTCATTTTGTATTACATTTTTTTTTAAAATACGTACTAGACGTGATTCAAAGTTAACATTGACAATGTTAAAATTAACCAACCAGAAACAATACAAACTGATTAATAATCATTTATTGAACAGGTTTTAATTAGAAATATTTTTTGTCAGTTGTAGGATGAAAAAATAATTAATTTTCGAATGTAACATAAATTTTTTTTCGTTATTTCCACGCGTGCAACAATAATAGATAAAAAAGATTAATAAGAATATAATTAACATGATTAAAAAAATATAACAAAATGGAATCTAAACATTAACAAAAATAAAAGAGGAAAACTAGAAATCGTTTCTTTTAATTTTTATTTTTTGTTAATGTCATTATTTCTATAAAAATAAAATATAAACTATACAATAAACCGTTGATTTTTAAAATATTAATTTATGAGATTCAAGTTAAATGATCAACTTGTTTCATTTGTAATAATATATTTAAAAACATTTACGAAATTAAGCATTATTCAAGAATGATGTTATATCAGTTGCGTATACATATATGAAACAGGGTTGGTTCTCTGCCGGAAAATACACCAATGTTAATCATAAAAATTAGGCACCGAAACAGCAATTAAACATTTTACAATAATTCATACCTATTAAGATTTGAAATATTATCACACTAAATATAAACTTATTGGTTTATATTACCAGTCCCAAGACATAATAAAACGCTCAAAACATTTTTTTTACAAAATTGAACTCAACTATTTCCAAAACCATACTGATTTGAAACTCTTACAACTTCTATCGCTGAACTAAATATTTCACTGTTATACAAAAATGAGGTTAATTATAAAATTAAAATGTCTGTCAGTATAATTGATTAATTATTTGAAGTTTTAATGCGCGTCTATAATTCTTATTAGTATGAGAAATATATTTTATATTATAAAAAAAACTCAATTTCTATTCGTGTAAATAAGTCAATTGTATGGAAAAAATATCATTTAAAATTATGTTCTATACATCATGTTCGATATATAAGACAAACGATTATAATATAAAAAAGTCCTTTACAAATGCACAGTGTATTTACCTTATAAATTCATGCTATAATACAGTTAAAATACCATAAACTATACAAAAGGTGTACATTTTTTTAAACAAAGAATATTAAATGCTTGGTTCATTAATAAATATAACGCTTCTAGTACGCACAACGTTCAGAGAATGTGTAATATGTATGATAGGGGCATTACATCGGAATACAAATTAAAAGCCCTGTTTTATCAATGTAAATGAAGTAAAATCTATACAAAATTTTTGATAAATTCATAAATACAATTCGAAATTCTTATTAACAAAATCTTACTTGAATACAAGTGATTTATTTGAAATTTTATGGCTAGTTTTATATTGCTATTATCCAATTACAATTTGTGAACAAGATATTTTAAGACAATCTTTGATTATATCACATTTCGAAATGTAATTTATTAAAACAGGCCGACAAGAGAATATTCGTACATAGGTAAGAAAATCTGACAACGCGAAAATCGATAAAAAAATAGCTTCGATGAGTGAATTAATATTTAAAAGAACCAGAAAACATATTATTTACAGATTATAACAAGAGGGGACTTAAGATCATGTAAATGTAACAATATTTTTCGAATTAAAATGAAATAATTAAATGCCGTAAAAAGTATGTACTAATAGATTTCTCTTCTATAACAATAGTCCTATATATTATTTTCTTATTAGAAATGTAGCACTGTTTTTGATCTTTTAAAATACTATCATAAAAAGATATAAAATAAGAAAAATCGATATGATATGAATAAAAGTATTCTACGAGATTTAATAACACTACTGACATAAAATAATAAAAATATAAAACTTACTTAAATCCTTTCTCCTCGTCTAAAACTTGTACGACACCATTCTGTATAGGAACACCGCCACTGGTAACAACGCCTCCACCATTCTGCATTACTACGACACCTCCATTTTCTTTTTGCATCGAATCTTTATCAAATGGACTAGGAGATGCTTTATCTTTGCCGTCTTTGTCAACTGAACCAGAAACTGATCCAGACGTTGCATCGTTAAGACTAAGTCCTCGCATACGAGGCTCAATAGAGCCAAGTGAGGAGTCTTTTGATGTCGGAGATGAACCCAATACATATTCGACCATTTTAACGCCAAGGCCGCCCGTTGAATCGGATCCTCTTGGGGATAAGATATTCGATGAGTCGACTCCACCGCCTGCTGGAAACGAACCAGCGCGCCGTGACACCATCGTGATCGGTTGTGAGACCGCATGGTCTGTAAAGAAATAACCATAAATAAAGTATCGGTAAGTACGTGACATGGGTATATATGTTGCTGTAACATTACGACACGGGGATTGCTGCAATGACCTAGACAAGTTCCCTTTAAATGCGTTAACCATTACTGAAATAAATTTATGTAGGTATAGTATTTGTAATAACAGTATGCTTTTCTAAATAACATTACAAAAAAAAAATACATAACGTATTACTAATGTATGTTCGATATTTCAACTATAAATAAAATCCAGCAAACGTAGATGTACATATTAAATTATTTACACTGAGAAAATTGTGTTCCGAGTATCTGCAAACTTTTAATATAATTCAATACTGAACTACGCAACAAAAGTAATCGATATGTGTATGAATGTCAACAGAAAACAACGTATAGAGTACCTGTTGTGGCGAACGAAAACGAAAACATGAAATTCAATATATAAATTATCTCTGTGCTGCATCGCCGCAATCAATATTATTACGAAACGTAATAGGAAAATATTATTTTTCCATTTATGAAACGTAAAATGTAATAAAACATCTTCACTTTGATCAATCGACATAAACTGAATACTTGAATAGTTCATTTTTCCTAATATTCACGGATAATATTAAACGATAAGTTCATGTTTACTGAAAGCAACAATTTCTGAAAATATTTCACGCACTTTTTGGGATTCGTTCATACTCTGCTTAATTAATTTATTTTCGAGATCGTCGTTATCCCTTAGTTCGGCCTGCGGTTGCTAAGCGCGATATTGTGGCTGCATATAGCCACAAGAGAATTTCAGGACAAGCACTAACAACTTTCATGTATATGTAAGTACGTATATATACACATACTTTACATATACACTATTATATATATATATATATATATATATATATATATATATATATACATACATACATACAAACAAACATATGAAAATACATGGTATTTTCAAGAAGTTAATATAAAATTCATAGACGTTTGCGGGAACTTGCATTTTTTATGAGTATCTTTGACTGATAACATCCTCTATTTGTATTCTATAAATAATTGTAAATAAATGAATTAAAAATGAACTTAATTTTATAGTTTTTAAAAAGTTTAATGCTAGTAATTATCAGAATAAAAACAACTATTACATATATTTAAATAAATAACAGGCTGACTCCTATTCTTTCTATTATTTATTAAGAACATTCTTCCGTTTATTTATGATAAAAAATTATTAACATTATATATTGACACTAGGCGTATAATATTTTTCTGAATTTCATAACGGATAAGTTAAAAAAAAGTTAATAAAACTATAACTACGAACTTGTTAAAAATACAAGCAACAAAAATATAATCAACCGAGGATAAAAACTTTTTAATGAAAATAACGTTTTCTAGCAACATACATTTACGTGACGTAAATCAAAAACATTAAACTAATTATCATATTAATTGAACTCTGATGTGTTACCATGAAAAAAATCGATTCGTAACGAAAACATTCTATTATTAATATTTAATTTTGTAAATAGCTAAAGTAAATACAATGTATTTATATAGTTAAATCATTATAATCCTTAATGAGGTACCACGATGTGTATAGTTTATTTTCATTATCGTAAACTTAAAAGCAAAATTTAATACAGGCCGCAAACATTACTTATTTCTATACTGAAACAAGTTATAAGTAAAATACTTAATCTTCTTTATTCCTACCTAAAATATAATATCTGCATTAGAAAAAGGATCTTTTTGATTTTAATATATATATATATATATATATATATATATATATATATATATATATATATACACGCCCACACATCAAAAATAACTAATATATTAAATATTTTTTTTGAAAATAAGTCTTGAATTCAATGAAATTTTTTGAAATAAAAATATTACAACTATTACAAACAATACACAAAAACAAGGAAGTGTTATAAAGTAAAACTTAAGTTGCATTAAATTGGCCATATAAATTTCACTCTAGCAAAAAACATTTATGACGTTATTACCAAATTACTTTTAAATTAAAGAATTGGCAATAATAAACAGGAATTCAATTAACTTTTCTACAATTTGTAAAAGATTCGAAAACACACAAATGATACAGTACTTACTGATAACCTAATTATATATATTCATGTACGTATTAACACGATACATTATAAAAATAATTGTACATGAAATATTTTAGTTGGAAACTGACGTAGTCTACGTCGCTCTTTAACATGGGTAGTTTTTTTTCCATATATCAAAAATCACATCACATATTTAATTCAATACAAATTACAGTACATCCAAGATTTAATAAACTAATTCAGTAAAAAGGTTACCTGATATAACTGAATGTTTGGTCAATTCAAAATGCTTGTAAAATGAGATCTTATATGATAAAAAAAAGAAAAAACACGTTATATAGAATCTCGTTAGCTTTTAGGAAAAAATAAATTTAACTACTTTCTACTTTCATACACGTAGTCAAAATTCAATATATTTTAAAGCTGTTAAAATGCAGCACTAAATACAGATAATATTTTGAATTCTGTTAAGCGTTGAAAACAGTGTTTTCTTTATGGTGGTATGTATATATATATATATATATATATATATATATATATATATATATATATATATATATATATATATATATCCAAAATAAAAACGAAGCTAAGTTTTTCAGCCTGAGGGACGAAATGATAAATTTTCAAGTACAATACAAATCCGTACTTACATGAAAAATGACATTCATCCACAGGATGTCAATAATAAAAACAAGGGGCATTTTGTAATATATTCAGAAGAAGAATAACTGCTCTTTTTTCATGTTTATTAATCAGTTCTATCGAAAAATCGATTACTGCTGGTTTGAAATGGCACAGGGTTTACTTAGCTGTTTGGCTTAAAGAAACCATGTGCAATTTCAATTCTGTTTTGGAAATTTGATGCTTACGAATAATAAACTCGTTGTAGATTGAAAGCGATACTAATATTGGCTAACTTCAAGATCAGATAATGGAGCGATAAACCTGATTAAATCATTAAGTTAAAATATTAATCTGTTGAATGTGAACCAAATCCTTTTATCTATCACCTCATTTATCACTTAATTTCAAGAAATGAAATCAATCAAAGAAATCAATTAAAACCAAGATTTACTGTATTTAATTTAATGAAGACACTTCCTGATAAAATCAGAGCTTTAATAAAACCAAAAATCGTTATAATTCATTATTAAAAAAACGTATAACAAAATTCCTAATATGAACTCGACTCGACTTCAACGTGTCTTGTTTTAATCCTTATATTTTCAAATGCAATAAAATATACCTATACTTCTATTAATTTCCATTAATTTTTCCCTCATTTTTAAAATTATTTATTTTAACAAATAATTTAAAAATAAAATCTACCAACAATATACTTCTCCACTTATAAATATTTACACCAAACTGATAAGTATATATTTTATATAGTTAATAATATAATAAAAACTCAGTTGAGATCGGTAACAAAGTCGGAAATTATTCTTGCCAATTCAACAACTCTGGTAAAATCACTTCACTAATCTTCTTATCACGTTTCTCCTGATCGCCGTTTTTATAAACTACCACTACAATCAATTTTAATATTATATATACATATATATACATATATATACATATATATATATATATATATATATATATATATATATATATATATATCATATTTAAGTAGATATTATTTAGTTTCATGGCTGAAATTTCAACTTTTCAGATGAATTTCAATCATGTTTATATATATATATATATATATATATATATATATATATATATATATATATATATATATATATATATATATATATATACCATACAATACTACGAGAAGATTACAATCGATACTTACAAAGACAACAAACATAACTATAAAATAAGTTTATTGTTAAATATCTAAAATTAAATTATGAATCTGCTCTCTTCTTTCATTTTACATACATCTTGAATCATCATACTTCAATGTACTTTATTTAAAATAAATCTATATTAAAAAAGCATACAAACTTGTATTATTTACTCGAATTATATTAAAACAGTTGTGACATTTAAGTAGATTACTATAATATATGAACATGTTTATATTTTGCATTGAATACAATTTTTTGCGCACTTGTGTGCACGTCGTGTATTACACAGAGTTCAAATAATTAAAAATTACTTATAACTGGCCATACAACTGTTTCAATCCAGTGTATTTATCACGCTTAAATTATCAATGTATTGTTTACTCAATTTAACGATAGAAAGTTCGTATTAACATGAATGTATAACCCCATGCTTAAAATATCAACAGTAGCTTGATATATTGATTTATTTAATTAGTTTTCTGAAAGCGACTTCTAAACATTCGTTTCATTTTATTGTTCAAGCAATTAACATGCAACAATAAATTAAATTTCACACAATATTGTATATTTTTGCATTTTTAAATTGGATTAATTCGTTTGTATTGCATGTCTTTTTTTAATCTATAATATTGAAACTGAAATAAATTCCGCTTACATTTTTATAACAGATTATAATTACTATGACCTCTTAGATATTATATATATATATATATATATATATATACACACATAAATACATATATGTATGTGTGTGTGACTGTATATATATATATATATACATACCTAATAACAAAAATTAATAAATATAATCAGAGATAAAATCTGTATCACATAAAATTTCAAAACCCCACTACAAGAAATTAACAAAAATCATTAAATGAAAGTTATGCATAAAGGTTACGATTACTACATATGCACGTTTACAATTTATTACAATAATTTGTTTTATACGATAAAACCAATATGCATTGTAATTCGAAAACAAGCAAATTACATACTTTTTATAAGAAATTAAGTCAATAAACAATGAACTATTAGTTTGCGAATGCTTCCATTTAAATTCGAATAAAAATTCAACAGAAATAATTGCATTATGAATGCACACACACACACATTGCATTTATATCAGCATGTGTTTATATGCTGTATGTATGTGTGTATAAATGTACATATGCATATATATATATATATATATATATATATATATATATATATATATATATACACACACATATATATACAACATACATACATACACGAAAATCTTTCTACATAATACTGAAATATGCACATAAAACGTAATTTATACATAAAAATGATTAATGGGATGTACACACGTCATCACGGATTCAAATAATTCTGCAAGTAGAAGTTTTACAGATATATACATAAATATAACCTTTATAACCAACGAACACGTACAGAAAACGTTTTAAATGCAAGTTGTGGGTGTTATTGAATCGAAAATAGTTATTATATTTATAAGAAAGCAAATCTATAGGGTCGTTTCAAAAATATTGGGAAACCGTTGAAGAATTTCGTAACAACTGTATGCAGTCACGCACGGTGCAAATACATATCATTATTCTTATTGTACTTCCACATTGAAATGTGTGTCATTATGTATGTACACATAACATTAAGAAAAGTAGACATAGACAATAAAAGTAATTTTATAAAAAAAAAATATTTATTGTAGGTCGAAAAGACAACTAATGAACAACAGAAAAGGCAGAGGTAAACATCTGAAATATAAAGAAGTCTAAAAAAATATATCAGAAAATGAATTAGAAAATATGTAAATAGATAAATAATAATTTGAATTGTTCAAATTAAAATGTTTAAAAAACACATTGTATTAAAGTTTAAACAAGAAAATATACCACATTTTTTCAAAAATAAATAAAAACGTAGAACTAATTATAATTTTCTATTCTTGAGCTACCAACCGACAGGATAGTAATTATTGTAATTACTTTCTGTTAAAAAAAAGCAAAACCGTTTTTAAACTCATTCAAAAATGAACAGTTAAAATAAATGTAAAAACGTAATACAAATAAAATCTAATTAATTATTTTACTAAGAAGACGCCCAACTGTTTCCTGTTTACCCCAGTATGTCATACAAACAATGCCATTTTTATATACGGCATTGCGAGAAAAAGTTGTGGTGCACTTCTCTAAATAACAGTAAATTGATATACTCCTCAAAAATAAAAATAAATGATAGAAAGAAACTACCAATAGCTGATGCCAAACAATAGAACCAAACAAAAGAAAAATATACTCGTATTATTTACATACTCTACACTAAACGTTTCGAAGAATAAAAATATTTTACGTTATTTTTATCTGCTATAAATACTGGACTAATTTAAATAGTTGAACATCCATAAAAAATGAACATGTTTAACTTTTTAGAGTGAAAATGTCAACAGTTGAACTTGAAAAATTATAATTTAAATAAAGATGTGTCAAACAAATGGCTAATTTATAGAAATGTCTAGAGTTCAATCGAAAAAAAAGTATTTACTCGTAAGACCAGATGGTTAACATAAAGTTTGAAAAATGTTTGAAGACGACAGATGCAGGATGTAGTTACGATATAGTGAAATTCTAGTTGTATTATAAAAGATGTTGCATACGAAATTTATTTAATAGGAAATATGAGAACATGGTGCAATATACGATTGAATAAGATTTATATAAATCAGATGAAAAGTTGGAAAAACGGCATAATTCTGTTTATATTGATGTAATATAGAAAATGCATTCCGCATAGAAAAAGCATTCCGTTAATATAATAAATAACTACATATTTCACTTTTTAAAGTATACAAATACTCCACAATTATAGCATTGGTATTATGGTTCAAATCACTTTCATAAATGATTTTCAATGCCCACAAATAACACAAGAATGTTTTTGATGAAAATGTTCAAAAATTGATTTCTTATGTGCATTTCGATGGCATTACTATCATCCTCAAATCTCTATATTACTTAAAAAAATAATACGTGTATAATTTTTGGTGTTTCACAGAAACGTAAGCAATATAGAAAATAATATAATTATCAAAAGTTTCAATAGTGAAGTTCATGTTACATGGAACATTTCACTATTTTAATGATTATATACACTGCGAAATGAAAATGTGAATGATTATTTTAAACGAATATTAAAACATATTTTATTTCATTTATTATCATATACTAATGTATTTATACTAAATTATATGCAATAATAGTACGGTACTGTCGTTTTAATTCCCTAAAATTGTAATAAAAAAAACTCATTCAATCATTTTTCACAACAAAAATGTTCACAGTTCGGCGGCTGAATTATTTTCTGATATACTTTTTTTTTGTTAATAATATTGGATTTTTTTTAAAAAAAACCCTTTTCTTAAACAATTTCCAAATATCATAGACACTTTTAAATAATTATATGGTAAACAAGCAGAATTTATATATTTATAAAAAAAAAGAGAACTAGTTTTTGTTAATGCCACCATTCTCTTAGTCTCAATATATTGTAATACTTATATTTTTTAAAAAAATATTATTTATAATTAATATTTTAATATTACATATTAAAATATTAATATTACTTACATTTAAAAATATTATAAATGATTGTACCGTAATACTTGTGGATGATATGGAATTGACATGGAAATGAGTATAATTTAGTATCAATTTGTTGCCATGCTGGTCTTCATCTTTTTGGATCGTCTGAGTTTCAATTCTACATTAATAATTTTAGCATGTGTGTCATATTTCTATGGATTTTAGACATTTATTTTTCAGAGAGCTCTAAGTCTCTACAATCAATCTCAAAATAGTACATGCCGAAACTAATGGTATAGAATAAAATTTGAATGATCCTCAGAACAAAGCATAACAGAATCATATAACAGCATGACAAATAATTCTTTTATAACTTTTTTTAAGTTCCTGATTTTTTATTTTATAAACAGATTTAAATTGCAATTATGAAAATAGAATATTTAATTACCATATTATTTCCATATCCATTAAATAAATAATTTACGCATAACTCAAACTTCACATACTAATAATATATCTACTTATATACTTATTTCTACTTCAGAATGATTTATTTTTTTTGAAATCGAGATTAGGGCGTCAAACTCAACCAACTCTATACATTCGCCTGAATAACTCATTTAATAACACTACTAAATTTCTGTGTATGTACGTGTGTGTGTGTGTGTGTGTGTATGTATATATATATATATATATATATATATATATATATATATATATATATATATATATAAACACAAATCACAGAAAGTAGTCATTTTCATTCTTTAAACAATTGTAATGCGATTTAACTAAAATAATCAAACGATAAGATACCTTGTAACATAAAACCTGTCGAGATAGAAGATTAAATGAAATTTAATTCAATGTTACTTTAAGTCAAAGAAGCCATATATACATATACATATACATATATATATATATATATATATATATATATATATATATATATATATATATGTATGTATGTGCTTGCGTGAACCTGAGCTCTTACACAAAAGGTAAGGCGTTGTATGACAGAATGTAGTACAATGACACTGACGGTTTCACATTACCACCGCACTAATATAAACATATATAAAACACATCGCTGGAACTAAGAATGTACAAAATAGAACCGCGAATGTACTAATTCGAGAGACATATATTTATTTAGTTTCTTAAAAAAAAACTGCGTACGCAATGTACACTCGAATATAGAAATGAGCAACGAATATACCTGTCGACACTTAATACACAAACACCCAACACATAATACAGAGAATTTTCTTGTATTTTCAATCTATATATATATATATATATATATATAAAAGTACTTTGTAGATTCTTAAGCTAAAAATAGATTATGGACAACATTAAAAATCAATACATTTACTTTTTGTAATATGAAGTAGGTATTTAAAGATAAAATAACAGTACAAAAAATATCACATTTGACTAAACATATATATATATATATATATATATATATATATATATATATATATATATATATATATATAATCAAGAAATTTCAGGAAAATTTTATTTTAACAAAACTGAACTATTAGTAGAAACTATTTAACTCTAACTCTAAGTACCAAAATGAAATATGAAATTTCGTATCATATACACAAAACATATAAGCCACAAATCTTTATCACAATCACAAATGATCATTATTGTTTACCTTACAAACGTAACCGTAGTTCTTTAAATATTATTTTTTTTTATAATTACTATCAACAAATATGAACATGTTTATATAAGATTAACTTTGAATATTAAATTACCTTAAAAAAATTAGGAAGTAAACAACATATTTAAGGTACAAGAAGATTAACAAAAATTAGTAAACTTTACTATTTATATATATATATATATATATATATATATATATATATGATTATTCATAAATAATAAACAATTTCGACATAAAATTTTCGTTTTTAGAAACGCTAGTGAATCAAAAAAGCGAAAAATTTTCATTAACTGATACAAAAGATGAAATTTTATATATTATTATCCCACATTTCGAAGTGAAATATAACGATTGTACAATACGTACGTTCTAAGCGTAATGAGTCAAAGAAAATACAACATGATATGTGAAATATATCAAAAAAGTTAGTAGAAAATTATTTCGAAAATATTATAAGAATACATTTTCGGTTAACTATAGAAATAAATACTATTTAAATAATTTGAATTACTCTAAAACTATATATAAATAATGACGTTTCATTTGGTTATTATACTGTCAAACTAAGAGACAGTGCAAATGGTTAAGACATTAATGGTATATATAATGGATAGAAGAAAAATAGTATGGGTCGAAAGAGTTAAATACAATTTCCTAATGACTAATCGTAATCACTTACAATATCATATAAGAGACTATTTAAGAAATTTTGAACTTTTTTGATAACACATTTTTGCAGTGTATAACGAGTGATTAATTATTGACAATATGAATTCCATTTAGTTATAATTAAAGAAATATATATGCAAAATAACGGTTTTAAAAATATGAAAATATGCATGGATATTTTCCAGTATATAATAAGGCGGATTAACTGTGATATAAACTTGAGAGAAATGACTAGATGATATTATTTAAATCATCGTATAAATATATCTCTTGAACTGCCCATAACAATAAAGACTGTACGTACTAAAACATCTTTTGAATATACCATATTCAATCATAAAACAATTTTCATACATCATAACCGTATCACGGATACTTTAATCCAACTGACAAAAAGGGTAATAAAACACGTTAATCATAATAACAAACAGCCGTGCTGATACAACCCTTTTAAAATCATAAAAAAGATAACATAAACGAGACATCATGATTTATATATTAGATGAAAAATGATGATCTAAACATAATGTCCAACGATCCTCAACTAACATTTCTTTCGATGAATGAAGGCACGCAGTCAAAAAACAAAAGATTGCGCGAGGCTAAAACTTACATCACTGCGGAAAAATACAGCAAGAAGGTGTAACGATTTGTCATGTTGGCCCGACAGAACTGCGAATATACGACGGCGCCAACGACGAGCAAATTTGCAGCATTCGAGTGTTTTTATTGCCGTAAGGTGTAATCCCGTTCGACGAGGTTTTCGCGGGTGACTAATCACGTTTGACACTTCATGCATTCGACTATATTGCGACAATTAAATGTAGAGTAAGACCGTGGCTCTTTTTTTATTGGGACAAATTGCTCGTGTTCGTCATCAATTTCGATTACTTTCATCATGAACACTCATCCCTTTAACATAATACTTCCATTCCATTATTATGTCACTGTACTTTTTTATTAATTATTTTCGTATTACGAAACTGTTAACAAAAGCATTCATTAAATGAATATTTGAACAGATTTGTTTACAAAAAGAAATCCGAAAATATCGAAAAAATACAATCAAGAAAATATTACATGGATCGCCTTAAACTAATAATTAAAACACTGCCACTTCTAGAAACGTAGAAAAGATAAATTAAATCAATTTTAACTTGAGTTGGTTTTTCATTCATCAGTACTTCTTTCCTTTGTAATCCTTTACTAATAAAGCAGACATCATTTTAAACCATATTTTTACTTGTATAAAATTTTAATAATCACTCAATATTAAAATCCTTGGTAAAATAATCTATTTTTCTATTATAAAAACTACCCATTTACACAAATTTAAAAAATCAAAATCAATATACAAAATAAATGCTACAAATTGGTACAAACATTCAAAGTATTAACCGTTCAAGAATCTACATCTTGAAATGTTTTGTCGTTTGTGGCAAAAGTATATGCTAGTTAACTTATTACACCTTGCTGAATTTTATCGAACAGCCAATCTTAATTTTAATCCAAGATGTTAATGGATATTATATTCGACAATAATAAAATTCTACTTGCAAAATCGTCAATTGTATTTACAACAAACAAGTTTCTTAAAATTCTAAGAATATTTCATCTTAACTTTAAAGCTCTTTTCTAATAAATAAAACGACTTATTTCAAAATAGTTCAGTAGTATTCATGTTTCCGTGCCATATCTGATAACTTCTTTTTTTACAGATATTACAGTTCTGTTTCCAAGAAACACATGTATATATGTATATGTGTGTATATATATGTAAATATATATATATATATATATATATATATATATATATATATATATATATATATATATATATGTCAATAGAACAAATCAACAAAGCGAGCTTCCAAATTTAAAAACAATTTCAAACCAAACAGTTTTCAAATATGTGTATTAATGACCTTGTAAGTAACTTCTAATATAATTACAACATAAATATATTCGAATATAAAAATAGATAAGGCAGGTGTAAATTACAAATTTTGTTTTAATTAAAGTACGATTCTTATACGTTAATTTATTAAATAATATAATAAATGGATAATATTGACAAATTAGTGTTGTAATGAGATTTCAAAACAAATATTCATTCTAGTAATTAACATTACCACGCAGTTGATTGATAATGGCGATTCATTAAAAACAAGTATTAATGAATGTATTTTCATCAATTTTAGAATCATTTACAATACAATATTGAGTTTTGTATAAAAATTATGACTATAATGTCATAAATTAATTCCAAATACAATTGACTGAGCAATACATTATTTATACGAAAATAGATATTTTAAAAATATATCAAACAATTATTGTATTGTTAACAATTGTGAAAAAAAATCAATAAAAACCATATACGAAAATTTTAACTTTTAACATTGAGCTTGGATTAAAATTCAACACATGAAATATTAATATGACTTAATAACAAAACGATACTTTTATTAGCCAATTATCATATTAATCAATTAAAGAAGCGAATATATATATATATATATATATATATATATATATATATATATATATATATATATATATATATATAAAAGTTAAAACTTCTAATAAAATGTTAATCGCTTAAATATTGGCAATCTGCTGAATAATTAACTAAGAAGTACAAGACTTATTACGATTCTACTGAAAAAAAAAATAATTGTGTTGATTTTTCTGTTACAAACTGTTGAAAATGAACACATTTGCTTTCTTTTCAGAATCTTGTACATTTATTTTTAGAAAATCAAGACCATTAATTTCAAGAATTACTAAAGCATGAACACAATACATTATTTCTTTCTTTTTAAGATTAGGAAGGAACTGAATTAAAAAGGTAGTCGTTCTGTTCAACATTTTGGAAATCTGACAATAATTAATGTTCTTTTCAGAAAAGAAACAATTTGATACAAATATAATCCCTGTGGTTTGGGATGAGAAAATAATTCATTTATGAAAATATAAATAATTTGTTTAATACGTATACATTAAGTATAGTAAAAAAAAAAAAAAACTACATGTAGTGAAGTTTATATAATGCAAGTTTCATATATATTATAAAGGAAGAAAAATATCTTCGAAATAGCTAACCCGCACTTAAATTCAAAAAATATTATAATACATTTAAAAAATAACAACTCTACACAATTACAAACTATAATTAAAATGTTATTTTACACAATTCGTTTGGAAATATAATTTTCAGTCTTATTTATTCAGCAATCCCATTAAAATTTCATTCAATGCAAAAGAATATTTTTAAGATTCTATTCAAACTTTTCATACAATTAGTACCTCTTGCACCGTACGAATAGATTTTCCATTACTAAAATAATCGTACAAAACGAGTTTTTGTAATGATCAGAGAACAAACAGAAATACATTTGCATCACGTTATGATTTGATTTTTAATAAGAATATATTTTAAAAACAGGAAATAAATATTCATTTCAATATAAAAAAAATATACGGTTCGCACAGATGATGTTATAATATTGTGAAATTTATGTTGAAAATAGTAACATATTTTCTGTATAAAATTGTACGTCGAAATATGAGCTTTTTAGTACATCACATCGAACCAAATCAATACACTTACTCGTCACTGACCTCACACGAAAATGGAAAAAAAATAGAAAAACGTTAGGAAAATCCCTACAGGTATACACCACCTTCCAAAAATAAAATATTATTACAAAAAAAAAGACACGAAACCTTGTGTCGTGGTGTCGTCTCGACCGTTGTAGGATAATAATGCCGACACACAGTGGGAAATATTTTATAGCAATAAAAATGCACTGGTGCGGTGAAACACATATATACCTATGACATTATACATAATACATACATACATACATATATATATATATATATATATATATATATATATATATATATATAAACATGACGTTCGTTGAGACTATGTGTACACAATGTATTCCGGAACAGAATCGTTCAAAAAGCATATTAAGTGAAGACGAAACCATGAAAGTTACCTAAATTTTAACAGCATCGCGCTGTTAGTGCACATGGAACGGAGAAAATCTTTTTCTCAGTCTACCGTAAAATGTGTCATCATAATTTCAACGAAAGAACGAAAGCGTAATATTCTTTCTTCTATTTTTGAACATTCTTTAATGATAATAAATTGATTCTGATTTCTGCTAAAGCTTGCTTAAATTCATGTTTTCATAGAATATTGTTTGTAACAATATAATTCAACAATATACGTAGTTGCTTCTTACTATTTCGTTCATACCAATTATTTAATAACGCTTGAATACTAAGACAATACTTGTTACAATACAATAAATCTAAAAAAACATTTATTGTATCTTGACAGTTATAATGGTTTATATATATATATATATATATATATATATATAAATAATGCCATACACTAATTTACAATATATAACTTGAAGTGTGGTATGTGGTAATACGATAATTCAGTTGAATTATTCATTATTCAATAAATCAAATATTTTATCAAACATTATAAATAACATGTAAAAATTCTTCATGATTTTAAATAACTGACGCAAAAACGAGACAAAAAAAACAACTACATAGTTTCTACACGTTCACAAATTTCAAATACCATTAAATACCAGCAAAAACCCTTTGATGTCAAATCAAATATATCACTGTAGTCAACCTCATCATCGGTGGCACTACTAGCGTAATGTAATATCAACGCACAAAAGAATTAAATCCTGATTCGGGCGATTTTTGAATGAATATCGGTCACTTTTAGAAATGTGTGATAAAGAATGTGAATTAATTAAAAATCGTAAAAGCGTTAATAAAAATGTCTAATATATTATACAAAAATATGTATTTAATGATGAAATTTACTCTATAGTTTTATAAAACCTAGAATAGTGACAGACATATGAATCTTGAATCTTATACACAGTAGTCTGAATTCATTTTTCAATTTAACGAAACTTCACATCCAATTTAAAACATTTTCGTGAAATGTATATTAATTAAATCGTTTTTTTTTTTTGTGAACTATCTTTCATACTCAGAATTCAAAATTATGTAGAGAAAAACAGACATAATACTGGAATTTTATAAATACTTTTTACTCGAATTATTTGACTATAATATCAATGAATTCGAATTCACTTTTTGTGATAATCTTTTTGACTTTACGTTATTATTCGACCCATACATGTGTTTTATACAGTTATAAAATTATATTCAGACACACGTATATGTTGCAAGAACTCTTTATTATATGAATGTAGGTTACATGTAAATTTTACATACATATATATACAGTTATATATATATATATATATATATATATATATATATATATATATATATATATATATATATACAAATACAGAAATTTTGATTTAATTTGTTCTAAAATAAATTTAAAAATAGCACAAACGCTATAATTCCTTATGTTCATTCATTTAAGTGAATTTCGTTAGAAAAATACTCGATAGAGAAAATTTTGATAGACACAAAATGTCAAAAGAGAACAAATATTTTTAAATTAAACAAGGCAACCGATTTAAACAAATTTTTCACATTTATTGTTCCTAATTTGTTACTTGTTCCTCGTTTGTTATTTGGCTCGTATTTATTATTTGACTGAAAACTACTAGTTCAGAAATATAGTCAAGAAGTGGACAAAAAAAAATTTTTTATACACTCATTAAAAACGGCCATTTGTAATTTAAATCTTTTTTGCAATGTAAAAAAAATTAAGAATAAATACGAAAACAAACGAATAAAAAAGATATAGAAGAATATTAATTTGAAATGGAAATAAATGCTAGAAGAGGAACAACAAGAAGAGAAACAACATAAAAGTAATAAAAATTATTGATCTGAAGCTACGTACAGACAGAGTTACAAAGTAATCAATAGATGAGATAAATATATTAAAATAAAACATTCGAATTGAAAAAGTTAGAAAAATCTTTTAAAATTTAGATTTTCAACTTAATTTGAAAACCAATACATGTCATTAACTTCCAAAATACGGACATTTCTATAAATTATTTTATCGCGTTGCCATTCAGCATTCCAAAGTACATTTTTCTTATTTTTATCTTTTTCTTATATAAATCAATATCATTTTTTTTCATTCAAGTGTATGATTCAAAAATATATTTTACAAAACGCCTTGCATGAAAGAGAATATAACATTTTTTCCCGTAATAAAAGTCAAATCAAATATAATTTTTTTATCAACATATTTCACGATTAATGAAAAAACATGTTGAAATAAAAATACGGACAGTGAATATTTTTTAGGTCGAAAATTATAAACTACTTTCAATTATAAATATCATTTCTTTACTGATGAAACCTGTTTTTTCGCCACCATTTCTTATTATTTATATTTAAAGTATGAAGTGTGAATGAAACAAAAATATTTCAAGAATATCTTGATTACAACCAACTTATACATATATTTATGCTAATGCTTTATGCATTTTTTTCTAGTATACTAAAATTCAGACAATCATTTCATTTTTAAATCACAATCAATGAATGATATTGAATATGTCCATAATTAAGAGTGTGAAAAGTATATTTATATTTATTTACTTTGTGTACATAAAGATGAATTTTGATTCAGTGCAAAGATTATAGCTGGCCTATAGGATACTCTTTATAACTTTTCTTACGAGATATTTCTTTGGAAATAAATGACATATTAAGTTATTAATTTGTAAATATTATACTTTAAAATTACATTACTATAAAATACATCTTTAGAATATATAATAATTACGATTTTAACCGTCTACGTATGATTTCTTTCAAGGATATGTGTTTTTTTACCTCAATAACAGTGGCTAGAAAAATAATTAAGAAAGTATGAGTTCACGACATTATTTAGCACGTAATGCTGAACGTACTTAAAATTAATTAAAAGTGTTTCCTGTGACATAAATCATTTAATGATTTTTTTTTTGATTCTCAGCTGTAATAAATGTTGATCGCACTTCTACCTATAAATAATCAACCAAACGGATACAAAGAAATAAAAAAAATCCTAACGAATAAACGTAGCGAAAAGTACTATGAAAATATTTCGTTTCTTCTGAGTTCAACCGATTCTCGGTCTATATGCATCTGCTATGAACATTGGATGGTACGTTTACGTGAAACAAGGATCAAATACTAACGGCCAACAATAAAATAAACAACAACCGTGTGTAGAATTACTACTTTGCTCTAGAACAAGCAGCGAACGAACTTTGTATTACGTGCTTGTCAAACCGGTCCGGACTGGCCGAACAAATATATCGGAACAACCGTCTACTATTCAGACTTTTCTGTATTGTATGTATCGTCTTATACAGTTGTACTTATGTCAATTCGCATGATTATGAATAAATTGTACATGCAACGAGTCCAAATCGTAAACTGTTAAGAGATCGCACACACTCATTTGTATAACTTTTGTGAATAATACATTCGAATAAATTGCGATCGACGCAAATAACAAATGTGGAACGAATGTACGGACACTGTGACGAAGTACAGTTCAATAAAAAATGAACCCTTCAACTACAAAAATAACGATGCGATTTATTAAAGTGGATTACGAACGTAGTCAAGTTACATCGGGATTATTATTACAACATCTATACACTGAATTTTGAAGGTAAACTTCAAAGAAATTGATTCATGTTTTTCGGTCTTAGTAAAATGGGTATAAATTATTTAAAAGAACATTTTTTTTTATGAAATATCATTTCTTTTATCAATAATGAATTACCATAACATGTATTTTTTCTCTACATTACATTAACTCATTAATATCAGCACATATTAACAAACTCAGTAATAATTGAGAACTTACAGTACTTCTTCTTAACAAATATTTCAATACAGTTTTGATCTATTTACATTAAAAGAAGTACCCTTACACAATTAATAAGAATTTAAAAATTCATCTACCACAATATCTAAAATCTACCAGAAGACGCCATACGAGCCGAAACCAGTAATAGTTAACAGAAAATCAGGGATTCGAAAAAACGAAGTCCAATAACACAAAATATATTTAAAATATTTTTGAATTCTAAAAATTTAAGCACTATGTCAGATTATATTACAATCATAATTTGTAATTCAAAATTTAAACTAAATAGATGCTATCAGGTATTTCTGGATAAGTAAATGAAAATCGGGTAAAACATACAAAATTTTTTGTCTTCATTGTATTAATGCAGGTAGAATACACAAAATTTACAAAAAAATAAGTCTACAAACTAAGTATACAAATATAGAATGCAGTTCTGAAATGTATTTTTTTTAACTTTCAATAAACAAAAACTATTTAGTCTTATTGCATAGTTTGCCAGCGTATCCATCATTCAATTCTTTTTTTTTATATGAATGAGTTCGTTTCTTGAGTGAGTTCATAGTAAATTTCGACACAGATCTTCAAGTAAGTTTTGAATTCCAAATTCAAATTTAATTCCTTTACTTAAAATTTTATTTAGTAACGAAACCAATCGCAGAAGAAACGAAATTGCTCAAACACGAATCTCAAGATTCACAGAGAACAATAAAAAAGTGTTTAGTTACAGTAATCATAATCAGGAGTATTTTTTTTAAAAAAAAAAACATCGATATTTGCAACAATTTACACAAGTTCATAAAAGACCAAATCTGAAGACTACGTTTATTTAAAATATACAAATATATACTATTTGGTTTGAAATTTCATTCAAAAAAATGCTATTGTTATTTGCATACATTAATTCAACGTATGCGTTGATTCATTTCGAAACATTTATATATCCATAATTTTATTTATTCAGTATTAACATTGAGACGAATCACTTTTTTTAGGAATAAATCGTAACGTTAATTTGAAATTTATATATATTTAAAAATGATATATTAATATATACATATATATATATATATATATATATATATATATATATATATATATGCATATATAAACACAATATAAGAATATTACCATTTCTTAAACACATTTGTTATAGTGACAAATTAAATACCTCTAAATCACGATGACGATATATTTTTACAATAACAATTTGCTTAAACATGTCGTTTGAAAAAACTGAAACCATTTATTATTTAAAAACCATCACAGAATTATTTAGTTCAATCGAGAAAGCTGTCAAAAACGATAACGTTCAAATTACACGACGCTGATTATAGAAAAAAAAACTACTTTATGAAAACTGATATTGTATTGACATTTAAGATAAAATGTCGAATGATTTTTCTTTCGTCAAACAGAGACTAAAAATAACGTTGTATTCACAACGAATTGCCAATGTATTACTTTCGTACAAATACATTACTACATCAATAATCAATTTTTTTTGCAGTTTCCATTTGCAAAAACAATTTTTTGGCAGAAAAATTAAATTTGTGATAACTAAAACACTTTTTTTTTAAATAAAAGAATATACAATTATTAATCGAGTAGAGAAAAATAATAGAATAAAAGCATTCAAAACTTCCATATCGAATAATAGAAATGCAAAAAAATTTTAAATAGATTTTCCATCAATAAAAATCAAAATTTAAAAACTCATTCAAATTAATACTTAAAATGCTTCTATTTTTTCTCAAACACGCACAAACATACCACTTTATTACTTTTACATAAATAACACTGATATCAATGAATTATTTCCCTACTACTTATAAAAGTTTCATTAACAAAATATAAAAGTTGATTATTTAAATAAAATACATGTGAACGAACAGCTAGTTATTTATATAGATATTAAATTAAAATGAAATACATCCAAGGTATATTTATTAAACATAGACAACAAAAAATCAATGCTCCAAATCAATATATATGTTAAAAAGGTCAAATGTAGAATAAGTAAGAAGAGTTGTCATAAAAAATGTAATTTAAAAATATCTCGGAAATAATCAAAGTAAAAAGAAACATTATTATAAATCTCAATTTCTATTTATATTTTAATTTTACAGATTTAAATCCTTACAGTTCCTATTTTTTTATAATTTGTATGTTTTAATTAAATGAATTTATAAAAATAAAACTCTAATATGCATATTATAATTAATATACACATAACGGTGCACAACGACAACATATATATTATTTATATCATATGCATAAGAGTGCAATAAAAAAAGCGTTTCCTTTATGGCAAAATAACATTAAATTAAAACGCAACTGATAAAAGAAGGCAATTATACATAATAAATTGCAAATAAATGGACGGAAGACCGAACAAACCTAATTAATGATTCAAGTAAATATACACAAAACTACATATTAATAATAACTTTGTATGTCAAAGAAAAACAATATTATTTAATTACTTTTTTCATGCGTGAGTTTATATTAATTATATATATATATATATATATATATATATATATATATATATATATATATATATACCACCCACACCCACACACACACACAGAGAGAGAGAAAGAGAGAGAGAGAAATACACATGAATTCAAAGTAAATAAAAAACTATTCATGCATTTAACATTTACAAATATGTACTACAAAAGACTAGATATTAAGTCATAAATAATATACAACATAACATTTTCGTAATGAGATACTTTATGTAGGGCATAAATCTATTTTATATTCAAACGAAGAATTTAATTAAATATTTTATTAAATAGATTAATAATTTGTTTTTATTTACAGAGGAAAACGGAGTCGTTGGAAATGATAAATAATTTATTGATAATTTCAGTACGTATATTCATGTCAATAAACATATGTTAAATAGAAAGAGCTCTACATATAGAATAGTTGTATATTCTTAAGTACAGATCTATCATAAAATTAAAAAGAAAAAATACTTAAACAAAATGTGTACACAACAACTTAACATTGATACTTGAACGATCGGTGAACTTGGCATTTAGGATGAAGATTTACTAAGAATTGTGAGATTGCTGAAATTTATAATAAACAAAAAACGTACTAGGTAAGTATTTTCTTTTTTGTAAATAATTATAATAGATATTTTGTTGCGACAAATTCATAGCAAGAATAAAATAACTATTTGCTAACTTAAATTTAAAATGAATGTTTGAAAAATGGACAACACTGAAAAAAGTTAAGTAAAAAGAAAAAAAATGTAATTAAGTAAATAAAATCCAAATATAATTACCACACATTTGTAAATAAGCATGTAAATTAGCAGATGTTTATAAATAATCAATTCAACAGAAGAATTTCGAAGATATCGGAACATTGATACTGCATCAGAGAATTTATAATTAAATCCAAAGTTACTATGATTTTATATGGATATATATATATATATATATATATATATATATATATATATATATATATATATATATATATATATAACGATCCACTGTTGGATAAATAATTTCTTCCAATTAAAACAACCTAACACTTTCATACATTTCCTAGTACCTCGTCTAATCATTATGATTTCTTGTTTAACTTACAAATCTTGTCTTACAATCCATACTTTATGGATTGTATATCCATATGGAAGTATCTTATTAATTTTTATATTCCTTCTTCTCTTCCCGATATTCACATCATGCATCTGTCCATATTTCTCTGCTTTATCTAATATCCGTAAAATATTTTAACATTCGGGATCGATGTTTCAGTTTCATAAGGACATGTACAATACACTGATCAAATACTTTCATATCAAATCAAAATGGAATCTTTGGTTTAAATATTAAACATTTTCATTAAACTTAATGCCATCCTATTTTTGCTCTCTTATGAAACTTTCTTAATGAATTATCAATCTTTGAAAATAAATGTTCCTGAACATTTTTTTCTTTTTTTTGTTTGTTCTTTTTACTTGTCTTCTAGTCGAACAATCACATATTAAGTAACGCTGTTGCTTTAAAATAGTTAATGCAGCGGCCATTTGCCAACTCGCTTCGAACTTTTAAACAAATTTCTGTCCCGCTTTCCGATTTTTACGGCAAGAACACCATCAACAAAATAAAGATTGTTGTTTCGCCAGTTAATTTATATTTTTTCCTTTGCTTTGCTCTTTGTCCAGAAGTTTTCTGTCTGTTTTCTCAAATAAGTAGTTTAAATTCTTATATAACAAAGAGTAATATCAATGTTCCATATCTTATCCTTCTCTCAATTTTATATGATTTCAGTATAACTATAGTATTTTTGTAAATATTAATTAAAAATGGAATATAAATATATTTCATTCTTTATTATTTTTCTAGCATATATATATATATATATATATATATATATATATATATATATATATATATATATATATACAATTGGATTCATTCATACGATTCAAATAGATTTTATAGATACATGTAAAACATTTCAACTACTGATATAATTAATATTCATTTTCTTGCAAAACTGTTCATCGATTATTATTCAATTCACCCAAAAATTATATTCAGTAAGTACTACTCTATGTTAACAATATCAATGGCTGCTTCGTTTAATTAGTGAATTGTAATTACAAAGTCGTTCATCCGTCCGCCCCGTACTCTCATTAAAGACATTTATACACGCACACACATAATGTGCAGCTTTGAATATATCTATATTTTGTAATATATATATACATATATATATATATATATATATATATATATATATATTCATTTATGCATGTGTTTGTATTAATAATTTGTTTTGTCTTAAGTTCTTAAGAATTCACGCGAAACTGGTCTGTGTAAATATAAACAGTACAATCGATTAAAAAATGCGTATTCCCATCCTGCACAAAATGCAATACATCAAAGTAGAAAATATTTATGAATGAAATTGTATTCTACAACAAATTAACTACTAACTATTCACTGAAATGTTGTATGCATAAAATGTATGATATTTGTTGACTGGAAATACAAATGATCTGATTATAATTACTTTTAACAAATAGAGTTTTACTACAAAAATAACCTTAATTTATAACATCATTTCACGTTATTTTCATATTTATATATATATATATATATATATATATATATATATATATATATAGTAATAATAAAATGTATGTATGTATGTATATATATATACATACTTTTTTTTACAATTTGTGGTTTTCATTTTATTTATCGCAAATTACTATTATGTGATCCACATCAGTAATTTTAACATGACTATAAAAAAAATAATACAATAACCACAAGTATATAGTCGTACAGAGACTCTGGACAGAGGACAACTATTAACCAGTATATTTTAATCCACGTTTGTTACTTGTCCAATCATTTATTAACAAAAATTAGTATCAACGTAAAAAAAGAACCTGATACGTTTCAATAAGGAGGCATACGCAAAATAAATAGGACACAAAGTTACTCAACGCAATAACACATTACAAATATAGCAAGAACAAAAATGTTCAAAGATGAAAAAAAATGTGATTATAATAGAACATTGGATAGTCTTTATCGTTTTCTTAAAAATAGGACATCAGTGCCAATCGTGGCATACTAAATATTAGGAGAAAACATTAACCTGATAAATTCTTTCAAATTTCAATTAATATGAAATAAAATATAAATCCGTTCGATTCGTAAACAGTTATTAAGCACTTATATTCGAATTAAATCATATAATACGTGCAACATCAAACAAACGCGTTCAAGTCTTAATTCATATTCACAGCATTGCAACAGAACAAGAAGCGAGTGCGATAATTTAACGTGTAATTTACTTTTAACCGAATCGAGAAAACAGTCACATTATATCAATATCTAAGTAAAAATCATTGTGAAACAACAAAAGAAATGACGGTTAGTAGGTTGCTGTGCTGTTTCGTACACCTACGCAAAATTGCACAAAGAGCGGTGTAATTTTAAGACGCTACTACTACTAAGGCACGTAAGATTTTGCTTGCATTCACTTGCAATACCGATTGCTATTATTGGAACCGTGAAATAGTATAATAACAGTAATCTGGTATAATTATTTTCGTTCGAATGGAAATGATTTTAGTT
This sequence comes from Acanthacorydalis orientalis, assembly GCA_034766995.1. Classification (NCBI taxonomy): domain Eukaryota; kingdom Metazoa; phylum Arthropoda; class Insecta; order Megaloptera; family Corydalidae; genus Acanthacorydalis; species Acanthacorydalis orientalis. Next base: position 28,951,712 of record CM068319.1, read on the forward strand.
TTTAACGATCATTACAGTCCGTTGTAACACAACTACAATTACACACATGTTTCAATCGTACCTACACCATTTCTTTCGGTACGTTACAATAACATTACGCCACAGTATCGCTGTTAATGCGTACTAACATATCACTAGTAGCGACCACGATATGACGACAATGTTTCAGTCACCGCCCATCACTTGCGTAGTAATATGACGTACAAGTGGCACGGTATCGAATAGGTTAATTATTCCTGTGGGCGTCGTCTCGTCCCTAGTTATTTATCCAAGCTGGGTGACACTTGTACACTACCATTAAATATTTACGAGGTTTTAAGCAACCACTGAAGCATACCAAATAGTTCTTTTTTTTCATTCAAATAAAAAACCCCAGTTGTTATTCAACTTGCTACTTTTTTGCATGTAACTGAAATATAACTTTCCTAATGAACATTTTTTTTAGTACAGCTCTCATAAACGATTCTCTTCATTTCATGTAACTGTAATGTTCAAAACTATTAATTTTTTAATTTAAAATAAAAGTTTTTAATGTGTCCTGCTTTATAACACTTAACAACAAAATTAATAGTTAACACACAGACAAACTATTTTAATACGAACTATATTTATTTAAAAGTCTGTTTCTTTATATTAACAATTCGTGAATTTCATTTCAAAAAAATTAAAAATAAAATCAACCCACACAATCGATTCACAAGACTAATTCGTTATTCGAGATTTTAAAGTGCGTAGATGGAAATATAAGCAAATAGACAGACCACTGAAAGAAATAAAATTTTAAACGTTCCCTATTCGAGCACTTTTGTTCAAATCATTTTTAATTCAAACGCATGAAAAATAAATAAACTCAAACATTTGCCATCAAAACAAAAAGGTTAAAAATAGAGTATAAAAAGAACTGGAGTAATAAAATAGGTGGAGTCTGATCAGACTATGTGTACAAATAGAACAAATAAAATGTAGAAGTTTTCGAAACAAGAAAAGAAACTAACAGGTTTGAATAAGTTTATGTATTTTTTTCCAAGTTATAGTCGAAGGGACTTAAGTGTAATTTATAATCTACAGAAATAGAATGTTGCTTCTATTTATGTACATTAGCATCTATTTTAAAATATGAATTTATCTTAATAGTATATTGATTATAAATATAAAATCTCTTTCGATAGAGAAATATAGTAAATGGAAGTAACATTTCATAAATTACTTTATAAACAAAAGAAAATAAGCAACATTAATAACTGTAATTTTTTAAGAAATGTTATGCATAAATTTTAATATTACTAGCAAAAACTATTGGACAAATCTGTTGAAATATTGTCACACCTTGTGTAAAACACTATTTTTAAAAAAATGTTCTTGAAAATGTACTGCATTATGTTTATTTTATAATTTGTCATTGCTCATGCACACGTTTAACAAAAATTTATAATTTTTTATCCTGATAACCTTAAAAAAAATCCGTTAACAAAAAATAAATAATAACTGAAATACTGACATTAACAATCTTAAACAAATATTTTGTTCATAAGTATATACTTTCGTGTAAAGACTATGAGTGTACAATTCGAATTCGAAGTTTTATTGGTACGTACGAATAAAAAACATGTATACAATCCGATTTCATTATTATATTTAATTTTAAAACCGGTAAACCTTCATTCCATTAGAGGTTGTAACGGAGAATATAAAATAACCTTTATAAAAATGTTCAACTTGTAAGTACAATACAATATACAAGATATATGAAAGATCGAAGGCTGTAAACAAAAAAGTAAAATTGCTCCATCCCCCGAGAAGTTATATAAATATACTTTTCCCAAAACAGACAGGCTGCGCAGTGAATTATTTATACTGAAAACAGCACAAGTTTAAGTGTTACCGGTCGCACACTGCAGATAAATGGGCCGAATTTACAGCAGTACACAGCAGCATAGTGTAAGGCCTTCACGATGAACGGTCAACATGCACGCAAGTAATAAGCGAGACATAATGTTGAGCATGGTCTTCTCGAACGTACAATAGCGTGATGATGGTGGATGTCCTAGTTCTTAAGTGTTAATACACGTATAACAGTTTTTAAGTACCTTCTGATTAAAACGCATTGTTTATTTAAAAATGTAAATATACCTATTGGCACACACCATCCATTCATAATGTTGAAATTGATTTCTACATATGCTATTTGCAAAAAATTAACATAATTGGTATACACAATATATATATATATATATATATATATATATATATATATATATATATATATATATATATATATATATATATATATGCAGACACTGCATGAATCAAAATAAATATATGCACCATACCAATTTAACAGACGATTGAAGTAAACAGGCTAAGAGAATATTGGCTGAATGTCAATATAAATAAAAAAGTATGCACAAAAATAAAATTTAAAAAAAAAACTTTCATATTGGCGTCACCTTGAAGTGTGCAATACATAAACAAATATTTCTATAAGAGTCGTGTGAAGAATAATAATATACAGCTTTAAATATATTAAAAAGATTTGTTTAAAATTTACACAAAATTAACATCAAACGCTAATAATTTTCATATAATCGCCACTCAAATTAAAACGTTTCCTATCGATGAACCATCTTGAAATTTCTATCATGAACAAACAGTAAGCAAAGAAGTTAGTTATTTAATTTCTCTTGGTTTCCGAAATTTGATTCTTAATATTAAGTTTTTTAGAAACTCGAGAAAGAAAGGAAAAAATGCATACAGCACAAGTCAGATAAAAAATTCTTACTCAGTAACAACATACTTCAAACCTTACCCTTTTCATCTTTCATTCTTTTGGGATACTAAAAACTTTCTGGAAAAAGATTTCGAAAAGAACACGAATTACATAATGAAATGACAATAGTTTACTAAATCCTGTAGATGACTTTTATCGTGATGGAATTTTCTATCAGGCGTTTTAGTTAGACCAAATATTTTGTATGGTGACTACAATAAAAAGAAAGTTCATATTAAGTTTAATTTATACTTTTTTAATGTTTGTAAGTAAATTGTTTTGAAACATTTAAACGTTTACCTTGGTTTTCGAACGTTACTGTGTCTATTGTGTGTGTGTGTGTGCGGGCATATAAAGGTATATATATATATATATATATATATATATATATATATATATATATATATATATATTTATATACTTTACAATGAGCTACCTAAACTGAGATAAACATACCAGAAATCTTTGAATGCGTAGAGAATACAGACATCATCTTGTTTAAATTAAATAATTGGTATTTATCCAAAATCGTTCACTATTTTTCTTTCAGAATGGGGTCAGAAATTCATGATATATATATATATATATATATATATATATATATATATATATATATATATATATATATATATAAGGACGTATAATTCAACAACTTTTCAGAATTAGACAGTGAGTGATCACTGTAACAAGCGATGACAGAACGAATAATACCACTCAATTGGTGTTCTGCTAACATAAGCCAGCACGGGAAAAAAGGTTTTTGAATATTCGAGATACAAAAATTTTATTACAATTCCAAGAAAGGCAAGTGGGAATAAGTAACCTATATTTTATTGTCAAAAACTATTTTCTCTATACCACAGTAATGAAACTTACGATCAATGAAAAATAAACAGCTTTAATAAAAATTGTATCATTTATCACGGATTTTTATACTTATTTAAAAGAATTAAAACAGGTGGTACAAATATTAAGACTTTTCAATAAAATAGGAGTAGTATATGAAAACAAAAATATTAGTCCGTTACTGGATATATATATATATATATATATATATATATATATATATATATATTAAAAAAAAGTTTAATATCTATCAATGCCCTTAGATTTTATTAAATTAATCAAACCTAAAATAATCTGTTTTCAAAAAAATAATATCAATACAATTTACTTAATAAGAAAAAAGATATTTTTGTAATTGTTCACATGTTGTACGACAAGAAAACCTAGAATTGTATGATTATTAGTCAATCACAGTTTATAACTATTTAATAAGTAACATTTTTTATACAATATGTTCGACCAGTATCATGCTCAGATCTCCAGTCGGCGGATTTTTGAACACGTAAACTTTACTAAATATAAAACAATAGTAATTATACAATCTACTTAAAACTTTTTTTTATAAATTTTACTAAATATAAAACAGTAGTAATGATACATTTCCTTACAAGTTTTTTTATGTTGTATCATTTGGTGAAAATTGATATGTTTTGGACAAACCGGTCGATACCTCGGATCAGAATAAATATAAATAACGATATATATATATATATATATATATATATATATATATATATATATATACACACATATATTGACCGAAAACGTTAACGGTATAAAATTCCAAAAACAAAAGACATTAAATTAATTACATATTCAATTCTAGATAAAAACAAAAATAATATTAATCTTTTATATATATATATATATATTAGATTTGCAATTTATCAAAAAAATATAGAGAAAATTTTTATTCGCATAGTATAATAATTCCTTAAGCATAACGGCCATCAAATAAACCACCTCTTGAACACATTGAAATATAAATATACGTTACTGGAATATGGAACGGACTATGCCCACCGCGCCAATGCGGTGCAGGAACCACCAATTCTTGCGTACATACATAATACTCTACCTCTGCGGTAACGGCAAAGAGCACTACCAAACAGAACTGTATATCGAAAATTTATAACTGCAATGCGCAGTTTATTCACGGCAATGCACTCGGACACGTCAAAATATTCTTTTATTAACATACAAATATACTGCGAACGAATATGCGTAAATACATGTAATTACACACACATATATGTGCAATATGTCGTTTTATTATTACTAATGGAGAAAAAAGTCATTAATTTTAATTCTAGTTTCTAATAAAAACAAATATGAATAGTTGTGACAAAGTTCGAAATGGTTTTATATTCACGTTAATTAATTAGTAACGTGACTTTTACATTACTAAATGAACAATTTAAAAATTACGTGACTACTAATTACTCTGGACACATAATCAAACTAAATCCATTAGTATATAAACAAAAATTTATCTAATCTATGGAGCAGTTCACAAATTAACTCATTGGCCAAATCAAGTCTCGAATTCGATTCTTCTTAAGAGATTCTACTTCTTTTAATTTATAATGTAGATTGACTGGAGTTGCCTTCGCAAATTGAGTTCGGTAACGGAACTGTCTTATAACTATAAAGGTGGAATAAAATATGCATGCGAATACTAACGACGAAATTCGGAAAACAGGTATTAAGCTGCGTAAAATTTCACAAATAAAATTTTAATTCACAAGCAATGTAATTAAGTCTTTTTCGTGATACCAAGATGAATAGACTGGCTTCTTATTGACAGATAATATACATGCATATATCTTTTTAAAGACATTAATTCTATATATCATTGGCTAATTTTCACATTATTTCTATAAAAAAAACTGTGTTTGTATTTTACAGATTCAACCGTATAATCATAAATTCCGATTTTAAATTCAAACATTTTTATTAGAAACACGCAACTAAATTTTACTAAGTTAAACATGTTATGAAATCGAATTTCTTTCAGCATTAAATTTAATAACCACCTTAATTCTTATTTTAGTATTTAATATTCATGACTTTTAGAATCGAAATATTGACACGTTTATACATAATGGGAGAGAAAATAAGTAGTTAGTTGAAATATTACAATCAAAAATTGAAAGATTCTAAATGATAACTACTTAATTTCATTTTTAATGTAAATATAATTATTTAAATTACTATCTTACGTTTTACTAATATTTAACCACTGATTATTATAGTAAATGCTTTTGTCATTTCGATAAATGTATGTCAACAAAAATAAACACCAAGCACACTTACATGAAAATACCATTTTGTGTGTGTGTTTGCGTATGTATATATATATATATATATATATATATATATATATATATATATACATGTATATATATATATATATATATATATATATATAGCCGTAATAATTGCTATTTTAAATATGTAAGAGTTCTGGCTACAAGTGATTTATAATTTTACTAAGAAATCTTCTTCAATCTGGATTAATTTATTAATATTTTAATAATGAAGAAATAAACAATCAAAAATATAAATCAATAACGAAAATGGACGATTATAAATCGCGCGTGTGTGTGTATGTATGTGTGTGTGTGTGTGTATATAGCGTGCTGATGTTTTCAGAAACATCTTTTACCCGGCTAATACTTTTTTCCAAACACACATTTATGCATTACCCATAAATAGATACAAACAGCATGAAATAACATATACACAATTCTTTTACATACGAGATATTTAGTAATAACGATCTAAAGCTATTTGATGTTTTCATAGTTGCTATTTTATATTTTCCATTTTTTTTATTTTTGAAATACAGTACGATAAGTATTAACAATTTTAATAAATCATGGATATATAAAACTGGAATCAAAACAAATATTACAACAGATAAAACATACAAAGATGAAAATTAATGAATTGTACTCTTACTTTTTTATTTATTCATCATTTTACTTTCATGTTTTTACTTTCTATGAATTTATCATGGTTCACATTGAGTGTTTTTATACTTAACACGTTCCAAAAACATGTGATCCATTTGGATCGTATCGAATGGATATAATACACAGAGGATTTGAAAGAAATTATTTCCGATGGAATTACCATATTTCATACTATTTCTGCATCCGACCAAACAACAACAAAAATCCCGCCGTAACCGTCGCATAAAACAGAATACAGAAGAGGAGACGACGGCGAAGTACTGCGGATGACGACATCCCGTCGCCCGTAACTATAGCGACGAGCGACGCCGGGCTCAAGATCGGCGCGCGCCGCCGCGTGTGCTGCAGGCGGGTGGGCGTCCCGGCGCTGCGCCGGCCGACGGCGTCTGTTGCCGGGGAGACGACCTCGTCGCTAACCAGTACCGCGTTTCTCCCGCACTATACAATCCACACACCCTTCTTCAACTTGCCGCCACCACACACCAGTCAACATCCTTCCACGTTCTTCAAGTGATTTGAAAGCTCTGGATCTTACTTTTTTCAAATATGTTGAAAATTGATGTATGTAATCATGTTACATGTTTCCACTCTCAATCAATGCCGTTTCTGAAGAAACGGCAGAAAAATGTATTTAATATAATCTCATAGATAGTTATTTTTACTGGTTAATGAAAAACTACTACATTTCTGTGTATTTAATTAAAAATAAAAAAATTAAAAAATACCGGAAAAAGGTAAATTTCAATCACTGATACAATATATAAATATACCAACTGCCAATGAAAAACAAAATAAAAAACTACACTTCAATTACTCTCCAAATTGCACAAAAAGTTTGTTTTCAATAAACATGTTACAACTTTCTATTTCACTTCGACAACTGATAACAAAATTAATTTCAGCTCCGAGTTGTTTATAGAATTATATTCAATTACACAAATTACTACTGAAACGATATATACGAGTATTTCTACGAAACATTACAAATTGCGCCATTCAGAAATTCTTATGGCATTAAAGTAGAAATAGTGCACAGTAATAAAATGGTTTCTTGCTGTGAACTATGAACATGAAGAGCATAGTTTTTTTATACGAAATGTAAGTTCAAAATTCACTTACTGAACGTTACATGTACATAAATGTTATAATCAAACTATGTACGGTTCTCTTAAATTATCTCAATGTATCGATATTAGTAAATACCAATTGTATACTATTTAAAACAATTTAAATAGATAACATTTCACAGTTTCTTAAAACTCATTATTTTTACAAATTTGCTCTTTCTCTCAATTCAACGTACCTATGATAAATGAACTTACATTTTTATTTAATTTTGATAAAAATAACAGTTACTATAAAGGTTTACCATACATAAAAATAAAAGTGCAATTCTTTCTATATATAAAAATAAATCCAACGTAAAATTTCCACAAAACAAACTTTTTTTTCGTGTAGGCCATCCATCTCCTCACAACGCCGCTCCCACCGCTACACTCTACAAATAGCACGTTGACCATTTGCATTCCCGATCATCAATGATTAGTTTACAGATATCGCGTGGTCTGTTCTGATTAATTGGCATCAGTCACATGTATGTAGCTCTTTCACGGTGTACAATTTGGTGTATACGAGGAGGTGTATACGATTTTAGTGGAAAACTGATAAGAAAATTTCAAATATTGCATTCACCGAAGCTTTAAAGTAAAAAATTGTTTCACATTATTACATTGTATTTTGTTGTTAATTTTTACAATAAAAATTTTACGATTTACATTTTACGCAGATTAATTTATGGGTATAATTTACATAATTTCCGTTATTTGTTTGGGGAGAGCAAGCGTTAGGGAAGAGTTAGCGTCAGCAAGCGGGGAGCAACGCCCCTAACCCAGGCGATGACGAGCGTAGCGAGTAAGTCAGATCCTTATGATAACTTCAAAAATTACAATTTAATCTCCAGTCTTGTAAAAGCGCAGTACAATATCTTGGCCGAAAATGATACCATATCTTTTTTGGACTATTTTAATAATGAATTATTCTACGAGTAATTTAAAGTGAAACAAGAAATTATAAAGATATGTGTTTCAAAATCTTGCATAGAAACAATCAAAAGGAATAATTATAAAATAAATAATTTAAAGTTATAATTGTTTGTAATTATACTTGTGATCCCCATTTATGTATTGCCCTGATAGTGCTCTAGACTCGCTTGGATTTTCTTCTTCTACGATTAATTTCGATACTTATATCACTATAGGCAGATGTAGATAACTTATGACTACCTTACCATGAGTACCTCTACTGAAGCTGATTCAAGTGTTAAACTAGTCGTTGAAAACTAAAATTCGTGTGATTCAAAAGAACCACCAGGTAATAAATATCAGAAATAACGACAAATAGTAACTATACCGACCGACTATTGTTTTATCAAGTTATGTTTTTAAAATTACTCTTGGCCCTTATGTCGTATCATTTCTAACTTGGATAGAATACGTTTTCCTGGTGGTGTTCGTCGTCCTTCAAGATCATCTAAGTTTCTGTTTTTCATTATTAGTTTCAATACGTTTACTATTTTCAACTCCATTTTAGTTATCAAAAATCTGCCCAAAAATAACACGTGCCGAAACCAGTAATAAAAAACAAAATACGAAGATGAAGAGACAAAATACGGTTTAAAATACGAAGATGCTCAAGACAGCTCATCACGGGGATCGCAGATATAAAACTAATTGAAATTTATCCTCAATGCATATTAATAGTTCCAATTCTTGTAATTAAATATATTAGCATTCACAAATTCAAACAATATAAAAACTTCAAGGTATTATCTGCCAACCATAACTATTTTTTTTCCTCAAGAAGTTGCACACTACTTAATAATTCACATAAATAAACGAAATTAATTGATAAAAATGTACGCTTCTTCTATCTATAACTTGGTCGCAATAGTTGAAAGAATTCAATTTATTTATATATATATATATATATATATATATATATATATATATATATATATATATATATATACACACACACATGCACTGTATGTATATGCTTTAATCACAAAAAAAATCAACAAACAACTCCAATACATCACAACACCAAAACATCTGATACGAACCATACATAAAAATCAAACAGATAAGAAACATCAGGTTAGAACGTCTGTTTCTAGTCGAATTATGCGAAAGATAGAAAAGCGTACGACACAGACCGGTAACAACGACCTCCACAGCATCCGGTGGCTCAGTCGTCGCTCCATCCTATCGACGACAAACTAGGCGGCGTAACAGTCGAGACGCATCCGATGAGAAGGTAGTTACTAGTGAACTGCGAAAAGATTTGACCGCCGGATATTGAAAACTTAAACAAGATGAGGTCGGTACACTCATCAACCGTACGATTCAAAAGTTTCACTTCTTTTCGCTTCACACGTATATTTCATACACATGACATATTTTCTTGTGTAAATATTATTTATATAATAATCCTCGTTATTTATTTTTGTTGGGTCTATATTTTATTATTATTAATATATATATATATATATATATATATATATATATATATATATATATATATATATATATATATATATATAACTATAAACAAATTACTTTTCTACACTTTCTACGTCATGAAAAATATTTTAATAACGCTGCCTGAAATCGTGTATTTCGATTAATACATAAGATACCATTCTATAAAATATGAACGTGTTATGCTAATAACATTTTCATCATTTACCCTGATTAATAGTATGGTAAACATGCACAATAGTTGATGATTGACATGGCCTTATGAAGTAAAACATATCAATCACTAGTTGTTACTGACAGAGGTTTATAAAAAAAATTATAAACTCGTCAGTCGCCAGATATGGGGGTTTAGAGAGTAGTGAATACATTTTAAAATGTTTTACCAATTTGCGCAATTTCAAATAGACCAGAATTGAAGAGATACTGTTAATTACTGTATATTAAATGCATATCATTGAAATTCCATCAGATATAACATTTCAAAATTAAATTGAAATAATTTATAAAATTTTATATTTTAATAAACGCCTTCTTTTTATCGATTGTATTATAAGTAAATGATCAAGATATGGTTTTTGTATTTTGCTAAAATATACTAAAACCAATAATGAAAATTAAAATAAAATAACCGAGAGATCATAATAAACAATTTAATAAAAAGTAAACTTCAATTAAATAAAACATTTATTTTTATTACCAAAATATATGATTTTTACCTTTATTTTATTACAATTTATCTTAAAACAATCCAATACACTAGTTTTGTATAAAAACTATAGATAAATCCGAAATGTTTCGCTAGAATTAGCATAAAATTAAATCGATTACATCGCCAAGGACATTTGCACAAATATAAAATAATAATGTTAACTTTAGATAGTATACACCACTTTTCCTTTATGGTACATACTCAGATCATTATTAATTATTGAAGATGTTTTTAATTGTTCATGAACCTTGGGAAAAAATTAAACACCCAATAACATTTCCAACATATGTAAACTGATAAATATAATTGATTTCATATTTATATTAACATTCTTGTACAGGTTTCGGTACTACCTTCGACTTTATAGTCGCGAATCCCCAAATGAGGCACAGTTAATATTTTATGCAACAAAACTGTAGCCAAGCAAGACATTACATGCGAGAAAATAAATTTGATACGTTACAATGCTTGCTAATATACTCTATGATAATATTTATAATTGTATTGAACGTTTTAAAGAGTTCAAGAAGTGCTCACTGTATAGCCTAAATAGTACATCTTTTGTTTAAAAACATGTCGATCACAAACAGTTAATAAAAACAAAATCAAAACTGTAGATACGGATGTGGTTAGAATTTTGCACTGAAGTAGAATCAGAAACGAAAACATTAAGTAGAAAATGAAAATCTCAGGAACGATAACAAATAATACAGAAAAAAAAACAAGTCAATTGGTAGGGTCATAGCCCTGTAATCGATGAAGGAGTCTATCAAAACAAGAAATTAATAAAATCTATTAGACAGATGAAGTAGCGAAAGTAAAAAAATGGATAGGAGAAATACGAAATTAGAACTAAGGATTGAACAACGTTAAAAGAAATTTTAAATCGATTCATTATTATTATTTATTTATATATATATATATATATATATATATATATATATATATATATATATAATTATATTTGCAACTGCATATTAAAGGAATATTTTCTGTATTTTAAAAGAATGCCTATTCTACTAAATTATGTTTTACCAACTGAGATACTCATACTTCTAAGTGCTATTTATCACCTTTTGCTCTTACAATAAATCGACACCCTCAAGGAAATCCCAATATCCATTCATTCACTCTTACAACAAATATTCTTAATAAAAACAATCCAATATATATATATATATATATATATATATATATATATATATATATATATATATATATATATATACATACATACATACATACGTAAAAATATATAGATATGAATATTGAAATTTCGGATTTATCAAATGGAGTAGTAAATTATAAAATTTCATTTAATTAAAAAAACGTTAAACATTGACTTTTTGAATCTTTAACAAATAAATTATTTAAAATCTTCAAAATTTAAAATTATTTTAAAAAGGACATAAATAAATAAATTTTGAGATCTATGAAATTTTCTGAACAAAAGTAAAACCTTGTTATACATACGTATATACATATACAAAAATATTTTTCTAGATACAAGATCATACTGTGTTAAAAAAATAATAATCAATTCTAACAAATTTGCTTTAATGTTAATACGTTCCGTGACACGTTGACGGCTTTGAATAAAATGAATGTAGATTAAATGAAAACGTTGTTTACAACTTGAACCGAACGAAATGGAAATTGATAATGTTTGTGAAGCAGAAAAAAGAACAACTGAAACAACAATACCAAACAATAAAACGCCGTACGTGTGAACTAATTTAGGAACGTAACAGACAACACAACATACTTGTATGCCATAAAGTGCGGATATTAGATGGAGCGTGTAGATATTAGACGACGATTATGAAGATCGTAATTTGTCAAAACAACGTGTTTACGCGTCACGTGACGACGCAAAATGTCGATTCTGCATGACTACCGTTCCGAATGATTAGAGAGCTCACGCGTGTGAACGGGGCTCAGGCTAACGACTGAAAACATGAATAGTGCAACGTTTATCGAAGTTTATTTTTGGAATTATTATACTTTAATCACTTTGTCTGCTAGTCGAAGATATTCACACGCCCATACGCTCTTATTTAAATCAATGGCCGACAATCTACTATACTTACATACACACACTATACACACACACATATATATATATATATATATATATATATATACACAAATGAACATAATTTTCGATTAAACATTTCATATAAAATTGAATATTTTGATTATGAACACAAAATTATACACGCGATCATAACACTATCATCAAAATTGTGATTAATTCCGTTACACGTTTAAATATTAAAATATAATTTTGTATTCTTGATTAAAACCTTTAAATCACAGCAATGACAATATTTAACAGAAAAATATAGCACATAAACACTATTCTAACTATTTACAGTTGGCATTAGATAGAAGTTTATTTGCATATCTAAAATGTTATTTATTTATTTGTGAAAAAGAAAAAAAAACTAGAATTTCTAAATTAGTTTAATGTTTAATTTTTTTTGTAATATATATTATTATAGATATATTAAAGATTCATTCGACTGAACAATTATAAGACCTTTTAAAAGAAAATAAACTGAAACGTTACACAAGACTGAATACTTAAATATTAAGATCAATTTTCTATCTTTAAAAAAATCGGATAAATTCAATTGTTTAAAGATGTATCAATGATTGATTTTCAAAATAATAATTACATTAACTGCAATCGTTTAAATTGCACATATAACATACACATCAACTTGCCCTGTAAGTTTACATCTTTTTAAAAATGAACACAATGACATACAAAATGTTCAATCAATTATTTGTATGAACAATTGTTCTACTTTAATTAAAAACAGCATTTAAGTACTAATTTTTCGTTTAAAGCTTACATATATAAAACATTTTAGAAAAATCTATATTACGTCTCTGTACACTTTCTATAAATAATGCCTATGCATTACAGATAATAATGATAACCACCACTGCAAAATAATCAATTAAATTATTCTCATATGGCTAATTCAAACTGATTACGGTTATAGATTTCATATGTGTCTGTGTATATATATATATATATATATATATGTATGTATGTATAGAAACATACACACAGAGATAGATAGATAAATAGGAGTTGTATACTAAGTAAGTATATAATCAGGAATTACATAAATAATGTAAATACACAAAATATATTAGAATGAAAATGAAAAATATTGATGTGCCAATAAAAAATACATTTTAAAAAAATTGAAGCTATTAAAAAATGAAAATGTAATTCTAAACGAATATTTCGATTAGAAAAAGTAAAAAAAAAACTTCAGAATAATGTATATAAAAATATAAAAAAAATATAAATTATCAAATACACTGGTTCAGCTTTTTAATTAGTAAAAATCTGAGGACGATGCGCATAACTAAAACTGTCGTATTAAAAACAAATAAAAGTAAATAAAACAATATGAATAACTTTTCTAACTTCATTTATAAGAAACCCAAGACAACGTAAATGCCAATGCCATGTGATCTTCACAAACAAGTCTGCGAGTAATTAACAAAGAAAAGTCAAAGATTGAAATAAAAAAAAAGAATGGGAATAAAATATCAGAAATTTCGTATTGGAAACGTAAGGAATAAATAATGTTCGATAGTCCAATTTAGAACAGTATTATTATTGAAAGTCAGTTCTGAACTGGGTATGTGTATGCCATGCGTTTTATGTGTATTATGTATAAGTGGGTGTGTGAGTCTCTGTGTGTGTGTGTGTATAATGTAAAGTAATACAAAAATGAACAAAACTAAATTAAATTACTTTAATTAAAAAAAACGCATGACATTATATAACTAAATCAAAGAATATCGAAAAAAGCAACCGGGCACTCATCTTGAAGAACAAAAAAAAAAGAAACAAATTTACATTATGAATTCAGTGCAAGAACGCAGAATTAGTTGAATAGAAAGCAGTTGATTCACTAATTGCTCTATAAATCTTGATGAAGTTAATGCGAAATTATTACTTAAAAACACATTTAAAACCATTAGTATAAACACGGAGATTATTTTTTTGAAAAATCGTTTAAAATTAAGCAAATGTGTTTCTTTAGTACAATTGTACATTTTTTTCGATACAATTTTATTGCATGTACACAATGTATTTTCTATTACGCTTATATTCTTGATTAACACTACGTTTTTTATAAAAAATATACTATTTTAAAAATGTTAAGAAATACATTTTACATAGAAAATTAACTCAATGCATAGATTCAATACGTGTGTATGTATGTATGTGTGTATGTATATGTACATATATATATATATATATATATATATATATATATATATATATATATATATATATATATATATATATATATATATAACGAAGAAAAAAATATGTTATTTGTTCTTGTAAAAAGAAGTCTACAATTTTCCATTCATTGCACATCGATAAATATATGTGTGCCACATTTCTTTATAAATATTTATATATTACTGAAACAATAAGTAATGTAAATAAATATGTACTTTCATTGATGTGTACGTACTCGAATTGAAAAACGATTTCGTTATTTATCTATTTCATTTAACATTTTAGCGAATGATAAATATCTCGAAGCACAATAAAACAACATTGTGTCAACCACGCTACATCGTGCTAAGAAACAATCAATGTAGCAAACAAAAGCGCTCTAGAATGACAAAATAGTATGACATACAACGAAGTAGCTCTAAGTGCGACCGGTATGTATATGCAATCTTGAGACGCTTTTTACTAAAGAGACGCCTTTAACACAAACGTGCCGTGTCTTTTCTGACAGCAATGTAGACGGCGACGGCGTTGCTGATGGAGCCTTCTTACATCGGGTGATAGCAATATGTGGTGGTGCTACGACGGTCGCAAAATCATCGACCGTCTCTCACAGCCCTAATCAAATTGTGAAAGGAAACCGATGTCTTATCGCTCCCCCTTTCTTCTAACCCATATACTCTACACATGCATGTACTACTCTACATGATGTGGTTGCTTGTAACGCCAATGAGTTTATATAATAGGCACTGAGAATGGGCGGTGCGAATACTTTTTGTTTGTACTGCAAATTTGTAAGTTTAAGATAGTGACAAGCATGACAAAGTGTTTCAAACAATGAAGGAATGAGAAATTAATTTGTGTAGTAAAACCGAAGGTATATTTATTCAATAAAGGCGTACATACTGTTAAATAAAGAACACTTTTACTGTTTTGTAACTGTTTCGAATTTTGAAACCATAAGCTATTCACAGAGAGACTACTCTAATATGCAATGATATCAATAAATACACTTGTCTAAAAATAATTTACTGTAATATTTATACTACACCTGCAAACAAAAAAAAATGATAACTAATTTCAAAAAATCTTAAACCAACTTTAAGATAAAACACAATATTATATAAAATAATTTATGGGCTTCACAAATAATTTGTTAACTTTAAACATCACAAAACCGTTTTACTGTTATAAATGTCCAACTTCAAAACTAAATTTGATAATGAGTTTTCGTATTTCGATATTATTTGAAATAACTTAAAAATCTTATAAACACTGACCATTTTGATCAGACAATTTCTTTGCGGGCGTAAAGGATAAAAATTCATTTACGAAAATAAATTCAGTCCTATTACTAAAACTTATAAATATACGTACAAGTACCAAACAATAAAAACGAAATATCATCATAATTCTACCTGGTACAACTAACTGTAATGCCCATAATACATTACTCTTTCCTGGCAATCATTTCTACTCAAAAAATTAAAATCACAATTATTAATTCATACATAAAAATGTCAACAAGTAACCTAAGATCCTAACTACACATTATGTAAATTAAAAGTTATTAAATCAATTAGATACGCACGAACAAACCTTTTAAATATTAATAAGAAATATTTATTATTGGAATAATAACTATATCTTGACAAAGTTGTGTTTGTTTTTGTGTGTGTGTATAATCTATAGAAAATAAATACTACTAACAGATAAATTCATATTTACATTTCTATATCATACCTCATCCACATAGATCGTAAATATTCGTATTGTATCAGAAAATAAACTCACAGTATATTATTATAGCGAGTTTGATTGTAAACAACGATGGCTTTCGAAAAGAAATTTAAAAAAAGAAAAATAAACAGAACAAATACACAAGCAAAAGTTTCGTAAAGAAAATAACACACAAAAAAAACAATGAAATTAAGATATTAATAATGAATATTATATATATATATACACGAAAAATCTAAGGATTTTGTATCACGAATTATTATTGTTTTTATGTGTTAACTATTAGAAAATTTACCTACTAATAACTATTACTTTGTAGAATAAATCTTCAAAACTATTTATTCTACAAAAATCTTATAAACAGTTTTTTTCTTTAAATCGAAAACTGACTGAATGAATTTTGACTTAAAGTTCAAACATTTCGCACATCAAATTACTCAATACGTGTATTTACAAAGTGCATATATAGTCAATTTGTCTCCAACACGCATAATAAATCTTGTTTGATTAAACTATGCTGTCTATATTATACCGCGAATCCTTTAATCAAAGTGTTATTCATGTCATAACATAAACACACAAGTTGAACAACTAAAAGATATGTAGCAATAAAATAAAATAGGTAACTAACCTGTTGTTGACCATGTGGAATCTCTCCACACCTGTTCATGATGGTGCAGATGATGGAGCGTAAGACCCTTGCCACTACCTACACCACCATCTTTAACACCTCCTACACCGCCCTCAAGCCCCCACAGCTTCTTCGCTGACGGAGCTATCTGTAACAACACAAAACAATTAATACCTGTGGAAATAGTTTCTCAAATATGATTGTTGACTCATAATTTAAATAAAATAATACACTTGCAAGTGCACTCTCTCTCTCAATATATATATATATATATATATATATATATATATATATATATATATATATATATATATATATATATGGAAAGGACCATGATAAGTTTCAATCCATTGATCAAACAAAAAAAAAGTATTTCACGTTTTATAAACATTTTAAATAATAACAAAATTAGGTCATATTTTTATAAAAAATTAAGTCATATATATATATATTAAAAAGAAATAAACATGAAACAGTCTTTCTTTTTTCTATGGTCATAATTTTGGACCTTGAAAGAATGAATATAATTTTTATCTCGTCATTGTACAAACAGTCGCATTTTCTTTTGATGAAATGAAAATAAATCTTTCAAATAAAACAATAATTCTCCCTTTTTCTCCTCACTCGTAGTTATTAGAAATAAATATTTTTTATTTATAAAAGAAATATTGCGAAAACCTCCACGACTAATCTAATAATATACTTTCCATAGAAAAACAGCATAACATTTTTTGATTTACAATAAAATAAAAGTATTTTTATAGCGGATCGTCTATTTATCGATAATTTATCTTCATTTGTAAAATACTTGAACAAACATAGAATTTCTCAAATAAAACTCTATATGTTCCACGTTTTCTTCTATAAATATTAAAATTTTCGATTCAGAATTTTTTATCGAGTTATACGATAGATTTATTCTGAATCTTTACTTTTTAGAATTGTCATCATACATTTTCTTAAAATATATATATATAGCTTCAATACTACTTTAAATTCATAAAAATATTAAAAACAGCTTACTATATTCCAAATCATCTTCTAATTTACACTAATATAACATTTTATTTAAAAAAAAAAAAATCGTCAAAAAATATCTTTTAAAAAATATGTTATACTTAAAAAAAATAATAAGTTATTTAAGTATTACTATAAAAATGCAAATAAATTCTGATTAAAACTTTGATGCAACATAAAAAAAATAAATAGCTAAGATCGCTTTGATTAGTTATAAAAATGTGAGCTATTTTTTTTAATAGTAAACATTTTTTAATAGCTGTTTTATTATGAAGAGTTTTTTTTATTAATAAATAAACAAATAAATAAAATATATATATATATATATACACATATAAAATCTAGAAGAGATGTTATATATAATACTACTTATAACATCAGTTTTCAACACAATAAAGTTAACTCATTTTCTGAACAAATATTATACACAAAACAAGTAATTAATAACGTTTAACTCGTATTTACAAAAAAAAAAAGTGAAGAAAAAACATATTTTACTAAATGCACCAACAACACACCATTAAAGCAAGCCAGGCCAGTGTGGACGGGATATTCTCAACCCAAGGGTTAAAAGACCCTCGTCATTTATTAAGTCCAGTATTACACATGACAAAATTTTTTGCATAACAGCATTTTTATTCTTATCGTAAATATTAATAAATGATGTTTGAAATGTCTTTTGAAATAATATTATTCAGATATCATTTCTCAGAAAATGAAACAGCATACAAGTCTTTTTTTAATGAATTGGTATGAAAATATTACAACATACGAAACAATAAATATTCGTCTTCACTTGTACATGCTGCGTACAATGAAAAAAATACAATGTAAAATAAACATTTATTTCTATTTTGCTTGTAATTCATATCAAGAATTCAATGATATCTTTTGAAACGTTTGTGTTGATATACTAGTTATCTAAATGTATGTCTAAAAAAAATATAATCGATTTCATATATCAAATTTCATCATATAATGAACATTGACGTTTAATTACGTTTGTATTATACATTAGCAGCGGCCAAAACACTACTGCACATCTTTAATTAGAAATGTGTATACTGTACGTTTAAAAAATATAATCTATTCTTGTTTTCGAAACATATTTATGTACAAATAAGACAAAATTAAACATCTTTCAGCTTAAAAATGAACTCGATACGTCACTTCTTAATCGTATTTTTGACAAAAAAAATTCTATAAATATATAAAAATGTTTGCATGTTTAGTCATACTGAATATAAAGCAATACTTAGTACATTTTCAACATTCTTTTGGTGTTTTATTTACGAATTTTCACGTAATACTATATAGAAATATATGAAATTCAAATTATAATTTCTTTTGATCTGTGGAGTTTAACAGCTTCAGAAAGAAAAAAAAAACATTATTATTACATTAATTAGAAACATGTATCAATTTCCTAGTATTGTCACTACCGTCTCGTATAATCTTAATGACATATCAAAGAACACATGTCTCTATATCCTAACTTTTTTTTAACATTCTTGAATCTATACGCAAAAATTCTAAACACTTGGTGAGACAAAATATATGCAATTAGTGTATATGTATATATGTATATATATATATATATATATATATATATATATATATATATATATATATATATATGCACATAAGGATAAAACAATTCTTCATGATCAGTTATGATTCACAAACGACGTTGTGGGCCGATCACGTGTTGTTTAGAACATTTAAAGCGTAGGTCGGAAAGCAGTAGTTTGACTATCGTTATGCGCAAACGTGCATGGCAAAGAAATACATCATCTGTAAAATTGAAACATGTTGTTTCAACACCTTTCTGTTTAATAAATATTACAGGAAGGTAAACACAGACGTATGGATAGATTCGCATAGGGTAGGTACACGTGTAGAATTACTCTCACGGTGTGTGCTGAAGTTACGGACTGGGTCAGCTTGTCGACTGGATGCAAATGAAGGTTCGTAAACTTTGTCTGCGTTCACAGTTTTGAAAACAATTAAGTAGAGTTTAGGTGGCAAACGTAAATTCGTTATGCACATAGAAAACACAATTGTTGATATGCAAAAGTAATCTCGCACTGATATCCACAACAGAAAATACTTGTACAAAATTAATAAACAATGTGCATTTTTTTCAACTGTAGAGGACTACAATTTGTATACCCAAATATCTCAACGTCTATCTATTTATATACGTATGTATGTGTGTGTGTATGGGGAGGGGGGTGATTTCATAACATTTTAGCGTTGTGTACACTAGGAGAATTTCTACAAAGAAAAAAAAACTTATGTAAATATATATCCCATTTCATTCCGTTTTCGAGATCCTCTTTAACAGATTTTATAAAGTCAGATATTACACAGTTGAAGTCACTGTGAGTTAAAATAAAACAGACTAAATATTATAAAAAGAATATTTATTACTAAAATTTCTTTAAGCTACACACGACATGATTATTACTTAATCTACATTATTACTGTCACCCATATGTCATAACGAATATCCTACCTTATTCCAAATATTTCAAAAGACAATACCTCAAAAAGGAAGGAGATGATCAAACACTTGTTTATCTATTATTTCATATAATTACCCTGAGAATATGCTTTTGAAATATTAAGGACTTATTCGAAACAACCTGTACATACACGTATACATAACAGTCAACTATCATCAAGCATTATATACAATTAGTTTTTTTTATGTAATTACCCTTAGCATGTACTGTTAAAATATTAAGGACCTTGTTCAGAACAGCCTATATAAATACCTCTCTCTCTCTCTCTCTATATATATATATATATATATATATATATATATATATATATATATATATATATATATATATATTCCCAACAAAATACGCACCGATTATTAAATGTTATGCAACTGAATACATTCCAAATGTTTTCAGTGCAGTAGAACATCAATAATTCGCGATGAATTTAATCAAATATTAATTTTAAGCTATAGTTACTCGTATAATACGTGTAATTTACATTACCATCAAAAAAAAACCATGTATTATGAATATGGACTATTAAACACAGTTAATACAAATAAAATTGAAAGTGTATGAATAACTCTAGACTATTTTACATTATTATAGAAAACGTAAATAAACAAGTAATCCATTAAATTCGTTGATTAAAAAAATAAGTTCAGTATATATGCACATAATATACCTTTTCATTCGAGTGCAGCGAGTTAAAAATATTATTTTAATGAGAACGAAATCAATTACAAGTTGACACGTTTATCGTATTTATTGCTATTAATATATTTGAAAATACTATTTAATATGTTTTACGATAATTTAAATATCCAAATAAAAAAGATACTCCTAAACAAACACTAAATACAGTAATCTTTAAGAACATTAGAATAAAAAGATCACAGAAAAGAAATTTTAATCTATACTAGATAAAGGTATTAGCAAAAAAACTTACTAATTTATATCTAAGTAAAATATATAATATACTAACTTTGTAATGGGTCATAATTACCGTACAATAAATGTATAGCTAGGTGTAAACGCTGAACATGATATTACAAAGAATACATATTAGTGGTATTCTTAAATTAATTTATTGAAAATTAATTCTAAAGTTAATTTTAGTAAATAATATAATAATTTTGTTTAAACGGTACATGAAGTAAGTAAAACGTAATACAATATTACAATATGATACTATTTTAATATAAACTGATCTTTGTATTAATTAAATTTCATGATCAAACAATAGCTTCTACTTAACAAATCATTTCATTGTAGTCATTTGACCGTAAGTTTATGATAAAACAATAAGGAAGTAAATTGAACGGAACGTAATTTCCTGGGGATGATATTTTATTACATGAACTAAATCGAAATAAAATCACTCGATTTATAACATTAATAACATAAAAATATATATTACAGAATATCATGAAGTGTGTGTGTGTATGTGTGCATATATATATATATATATATATATATATATATATATATATATATATATATATACATATACACCAGCGACAAAAACATGACATTATAATGTGAGCGAATGACATTTCTTTTTTCTATACGGAAATAAGATAGTAGTATTAATAAAAGAAAAAAAAGTATCAAGGTTTAAATGTAATAGAAAAAACTGGAGTGTTCTATTAGCTTTTTCTTAAATTGATTGTTGTGAATTTGTGCCATTCGCAGACAATAAGAAACGTAATCTACTTCATGATAATGTAATTATATAAGTATGCTTCGAATACTGGATCAAAGATGGATCTACTAATAAAAATAATTAAAAATAGTCATTATGATCTCTGCAAAAATTGTGTAAGTAATATTCGACTTATATTACCTGTATATATATCAATATTCAAAACTTTCTCAAGGGCAAGAAATGGCACATTTGGCAGGTGGTCACTTGTATAGAATGATAAATCTTTTATTTTTACATTTTACTATTTGAATGAATGCCAGATTTTAATTTCATTTACGAGTGTTGATGTAGACTCATTAATAAATAATTATTTAACCGGCTATAACCACACACTTTGTAAAAAAAAATCTCTTTACATATTTACATTCAGAATTCAGGAGAATGAAAAAATAGTATTACCTGAATTTCAACTAAAGTATTAAGCCATATATATATATATATATATATATATATATATATATATATATATACATACGACATTGTTAATTTGTATGAAATGTAAAACTGAGATGTTATCAAATGAATTATTTATTACTGAAACTTCAATATGAAAGACAACTCGACAGTAATATTATTTAATTAGAGAAATAAATTAAATCAGTTTATTTTTATGAAAATATTTTAATAACCTGAAATAAATAAGTGTTGTACTTTATATAACAGACTCGAAACTATGACATTTTAATAAGTTGCTGCCATATTTCATTCAGACAGCATTTACATTAAAAGTTTACATTATCAGAGGTTTCAAAAAATCAATATACAAACGAAGAATACTAGAATAAAAAAAATACCTAATCTTCAAGAATAACAATACAGTACCAATGGCATTTCAATAATATTATACGTACTGCTTAAAATCAATGGTCTTTCAGTTAAAAAAAAACTAAGAGTAAAAGAGTCCATCCATAAAAACATTGATACTTTTATATCAAAATACTACTTACTTCGAAAACAAACAAAAACACATTTTTATAAAAAGTATATATAAATAAAACATATTCAAAGTGTTTAATGTCGTAACTTGTCTAGAAATAGTGTTTATTATGAACTCAATGCCGTACATTAACAGCAATTAAATAATCTGTTTACCAAATTAAATTGTGTAATTCAAATATAAATATTTTTATATCTATGCAAATATGTATTTTACGTTAAGGAATATTGTTATACATTTTACAATTTGTGGACTTTATATACACACACACATACATATATATATATATATATATATATATATATATATATATATATATATATATATATAAAATCAAGTATCATAAACAATGAATTCCACTTACAGACACTGATGCAAATGTTTAAAATACAATCTTTTAATGGACTACATTTTGCCTGAAATCATCTTAGATGTCTATTGTTATAGTTTATATATATATATATATATATATATATATATATATATATATATATATATATATATATATATGAATGGATACTTCATTAGTATTCTTCGTAAAATTCTAATAATAATTAAATACAAAAATCAAATTCACTTATACATTTATATTGAAATCAATGTAAAGGAATAGTACTTGACACCGTTTATAAAATGAATAACCATGATTATTAATAAAGTACGACTGCTTTTTTACTGAAAATTTTAAGTAAAAACCAACTAAATTCATTCTAACGTAATCATCGGTATCTGATACATCAAAGTTGATTTTTCTGTTTACTTGATTATAGACATATACAAGAATTTTTGATCGTTTAATTTTTCACTATAATAAAAAAAAATACTAAATACAATGTGTTAGTATCTATGATTTTCATAAAAAATCGAATTAACTGAGTATTGAAAACATAGACGATTACTATTGTTTACAATTTTGTTAATACATGGTCCAGATTCGAATCGGTAATGAATTATATTAGATAACAGTAAGTGGACCAAAAAATTCAATGGAAAGCAAAATCAAAAATATTTCATATTTTATAATATACGAAATACAAATAATGACAATTCTATGAATCTGTCACATGGCCACGGACGAGTTGTAAAGTATCGACACACACTTATTCAAAACTGTCATCGGGAATATACACGGGCGTCGAACTGTGGACGCGACCGGCGGGTGTTATCAGCAATTACGCACCGCTGGACCGCCGTCGCACTATGAGTGGTAGGTGAGAGTGGCGGGGAATCCCTCTGCTTACTTTGTTCATATAGAGCTGGGCGGCAGGCAGCGTCTGCGTTGCAGGCGGGAGGGCCGCAACTAGACGAGGACCGTGGTGATCGATAAGGGCGGCGGCGGACCTACCCCTAGCGAAAACATTAACCCCAGCAATGCGCGTGCACGCGGCCGGTCGGGCGATAGGTGCGTCATCACAATATTGGCGCGGTAAAATGTTCAAATTATTTATCTTGGTACTATTTTTATATATCATGAACATAGAACTTTTTATATACCATACGTATTTAAAAAAAACGCAATTTCCAAGAGAAAGTGAAAGGAAAAACAGCACAGAATAATCAATAGTTTTCTGTTGTTTAACACGTGAGCACGTGATTTATCAAGCATAGATGGTCCAGTGATTTCCAGGGGTTAACGATCAAAGAATGTGAAAGTGACCTCTAATCGTTATTAAATTAAATTTGTTTACATCTAACATCACTCCATCTAATTAATGTACATATACATACAAACACATATAAGTGTGTGTGTATATATATATATATATATATATATATATATATATATATATATATATATATATATATGTGTGTGTGTGTGTGTGTGAGAGAGAGAGAGAGAGTATATATATATATATATATATAATTGAAAATCAAAGGAAAAGGAAGGCATTCAATCGCACAAAGTGGAAAATTATTGGAGAGACCTTTATCCAGCAATGGATTGACAGACTGATGATGATGAATATATATATATATATATATATATATATATATATATATATATATATATAGACACGGTTACGTAATAAATTATACAAGCAATTAAATATGATAATTATAAAATCAAATCAAAACGAAGAGAGCTGCAGTATTGATTTTACGCATCGATATGTACAAATTGACAAAGAGCATCAAAACAAAATCAGTAAATTAAAAACTTCCAAGTTATTTTCACCAGTTATTGTTAACTATTTCAAAAACCAGCATGAAATCAAATTTTACAAACGCAAAATCAACAAGATTATCACATCACCCTCGGTATAAACGCATATGAAAATATTACTGATATAGTTGTGTTCGCCAGCGTTATACCCAACTGTTGTTAAATAAACGCGTCCCTTCCCTTAGCTTAATTGGTTATTTTATTCCTTCGCACAAGCAAAATTTCCAGTTCGCATAACAAACAACGTACATTCTTCCATATATACACGTGCAAGATATGCATACATGCACACACACACGCATATATATATATAGATATATATACTACATGAACATTAAAAATATTAGAAACAAAAAACAGTAAAATTCAAACTGATTTAATAGATTGACAGCCTATGTTTAAAGCAGGCAACACCTTATGCTTCGCACCCATATGAATAAAAGATTACAATACATTTAAATAAATCGATTTGTTCTAGGTGTTCCCATTTAGTAAATTATGTTCTTTAATTATGTGTCTTAAAAAACTACCACAAATCCACATAACTGTGTTTCATTTATAACTGTGTTCTTATTTAACCATTAATACAAATTAGTTAAAAAAAATGTTATACGTGCAATTTTCGTATCTCGATGATAATTTTTCCAATATTTCAAGTACAATAACAATTTTAATCAAGTGTCACGATTTATATTAAAACCAATGCAAACATTTTCATTGATTCTTATTTACAAGTTCTCATGTTGACTGAATAATAATGCGACAACATAGAGTTCACTGATATAAATGAAATAAAAACCTGTAAAATATTGACAAATTATAAAACAAATTAATATACAAGAAGTTTAAAAAATATACATACAAACAAAATGTATTCATATACAAATTTATAGCGAAGTGTTTTTCTTGATTGTCAATATTTTTCTAAATAAATGATGGTACAATGTTTTATACACGAATATTAACTTCAGTTACTGAGCTTCCTTTTTCAGCGATAATGTTTAACTCGTGGAAAAAATTCAAATTTCAATTTACCTATTCATAAATTTTGATTTTAATAACAAACTACGATTATACGAACTGTGCTAAGAATTATAATCGTAAAGCCAGTGAAGTGCATTTTTGAGATGGCATTATTTGATTGGCTAATAGATGTATTATGGGTGATAAAAATTGTTACGTTCAATGTGAGTTTACAGTGCTGACAGAAAATTATCCACTCATACAACATCACGATGAACATTCAATAACTACTGGATAGCTCTTTATATCAAAAATGCATTTCAATTCACTTACTCTTAATCTCACACAATATATATATATATACATATATATATATACATATATATATATATATATATATATATATATAAACAGGTATAGATAGATAGAGGGAGAGAGAGAGAAATCATACAGATTCAAACATATACATGACCACATAAAATACATACCTATTCATTATAAAATTTACTCCTTCAAACTATTAAAAATCCAAAGCATTTCCATTAATAAGTAAAATCCTAATTCATTATTCCATCATTTCTTTATTTCACTATTTCATCCAATAATTCATAATACACGTTAAAAATTAAATTTATTCTGTATTCTAAATTAGCGACTCATAAATTAGTAACCATCGATTCAAAAATTTCATAATTCAAAACACGTTAAACATTAAACTTATTCTCTGTTTTAAATTAGCAATTCACAACCTATGGTTACATGAAAATTGAGGACGATTTTTACTGGAAAACTGCTGATGATTGTATTTTTAAAACATTTAAAACACTGAAATCAGTTAAATTAGATTCTTATAAGAAAGAAATATCTCACTACTTCGGAAATATTGAGAATTATTGTTCTAAATATTTAAAATGTCATAAAATGAAATATTTTAATAACTGTATGTGTGTGAATATATCAAAAAATACATTGTAATTTATTTAACTGTAACAGGAGGTACACTCAAAGTACTGTCCAAATACAGAGGAAAAAATAAACAAATAAATTAAGGACCAATTAAATTTAATACTTCAAGACTTTCATTAGATTAATTATTTCATGCAAGATCAAACATTACATAACATAAGTGTATATATTCATTTAATATAAAAGTAAGGAAAAGATATTAAAAAAATATATGGCTAGATATAAAAACCTATAAATTCATAATAAACAATCAATATCACGTGACTGGGCACAATAACGTGCGATAGACATAAATTACGACTTTATATGTTATTATATTGTACATAAACTGCAAATTCTTCAACAAAACCAACCAAAGTATCGTTCAGACAGATCGATAAAAATATTCAACCATAATACACCTTTAATCATATAAAAAATAAAATAAACGATTATACACACGCCCTCATTTAATAACAATTACTTTATATTTCATCTATTTTATAATACATACACGCGCATATATATATATATATATATATATATATATATATATATATATATATATATATATATATATATATTGTAAATAGTAAAAGTTCCTTTTTAATTTTCATAACTTACTTAACAAAATACTATTATATAAAAAAAATCTTTTTACGTGCATGTCAATCGAAAGTAAAGTATGAAAGAAGCTGCACGATGAAAAACCTTCGTGATACGACAGTCAATGGAAAACCCAGTGAATAACAGAAGTTGTATAAGGGGGTTAAAAAAGATGTCATACGTATTTGCAACGGGTCGGAAGTTTATGGAAAAGAACGTTACGATACATAAAAAGAAAACTATATTTCAATCTTTTGAAAAAGTGTAGAATCTGTTGCAGTTCTTTTGTATATGTGTGTGTATGATGTGTGTGTGTGGTGTGTGTATATTTGTCTATATAGTTAACATAAAAAGTTTTCAAAAATATTGATAACCAAGTATGCTAATTAATAAATTTTATTTTTTATACGTAATTTTAAGGTAGTTAATAGTAAATAGTCAAACAGTCATAAGTTTTTCCTATTTTCCTGAAAACTGGATCTCTCATTTTATTTCCCCTTTTATAATTCACTTCTGACGCCGGCAAGATGACAAATCAATATATCATTTGAATTTTAATGCATAACTGAACAGTTTGATTCAATTATAAATAATCTTAATACTTTTATTAAATAATAATAATAATAAAAAATTCAAAATGTGTAGCATTTTCAAACAACTAGAATACATAATCCATTTATCTAGATTAAATTAGAATTAGAATCTTCTTATCGACAAAAATAGTATATATTCAAAACCACGCAATTAAAATAAACAATACGTAACATCAAATATATATTAAAACGGAAAAATTTATTAAAACTTAAAAAACATATTTATATTCGTTAACAACCATTAATTCAATTTATCGATAAAAATCAGATTCTTTCAATATCTGATTTTAAAAATTATCTGATGTAATGTTATCTGATTTTACTAATTAGGTGTTAATCTACCGAAGAGATAGAATATAAAATCAGACACGTTTGATTATTTTCGAATATTTCATAAAAAAAAATTCAACTTTGTGATGGATAATCAAAATGATAGAACTCTTCAATTAAATCAGTGATTCATGTATAATAATCGCTTACATATCATACCAATTTCAATCGTTATATGGTATTAAAATTTACTTCCAATTAAGACTGTACTTAAAATTGAAATACGTATTTTCATACTTAATCAATCAATAATCAATTCTTAGAGATGTTGATAGATGTTTATAGTGTGCGGAATGTTTATTCGTTTCTGAAAGTAAAATCTAATTTTCAATAACAGTAAAATACAAATAATATGCGGAAAGTTTATTTAAAAATTGAACCGTGTTGAATAATTAAGTTAATTTATAAATGACAATCGTTTCAACGCAAGACAATTTAAATCACATTTCGTATTTATAATTCAAAATAATAACAAACAATCATCGCTGCACCATGGGTGGTTAAATATATAAAAACGTTCGATTGTTTGACAAAGAATGTGCGAGTAATAATTATGTAAATAATAAATTACTTTAATCATTTATCAAACAAACTATTTTCCACACGTACCTAACACTATTTTAATAACATCTTAGTATCGATTTAAAGAATATTTTTGAAATATTAAAAAAAATCAATCGAAGGTCAGAAAACACAAAAAGTATACTTTTTTTATATTTCAACTTGCTTTTTTTAATATAGTGCACATCACTTTTATGGTTCCACAAAAACATGTTATCAAAAATAGTCATTTATATGAAATTGATAAATTTTATCTTTTTTTTTCGAAACCCTGAATAATCAAGATAACCTAATGCAAATATAAAATATCGTTATATAGAGACGTGTCTGTGCTATCGAATAATTCATATTTGTAAAATTAATTCCTCATTCTAGTACGAATTTGAACAAACAATTAGAATGAATACAAATATAATTGCAATATTATATCACATAAACTGTTTTATTAATGCAACAGCAGAAACCGTTAGATCGCAACCGTATGATGTAAATGAATAGGCTACACTTGTCCAAAGGTGAATTACAACTTAAACCCAACGTAAAATTTACATCTGAAAACGTTCCAAAAATATATCTACGTTATAAAAGTGTGCAAGTACGAAACGGCGAGAGTGATATTATACTGGGGAAAGCAGCTTTCGTATATAGTGTAGTACTGCACATTGGAGAAAGACGAAAGTTTATAATGGAAGTGGTCATATAAAAATGATTTATGAACGAGGATTATATACGGAAGATATATCAGAAGGAGTAAGCATTGCTGTGGAATTGGATTGCTTGGATAACCTGCAATCAGTTTATTTGGATTTGATTACAGATTATTTGATAAACGAACATTTTCGTATTTTCCATTACATATGACGTTGGTGTGATAATTTCGAACGATATTGGAATTTTATGTACATATATCCGCTCTACGACAAAATCGATTGCAAATACGTGTATACAACGAATGATTCTTAAAATCTGGAATGAATATTATTCGATCAAGTATTTAAACAACACATAACTGTGGATTGTTTGAATTGTTTTTTGAAGTGTATAATTTTGGAAACTGGAAAAAGGAAAAAGAGAATTCTTCAACTATTTTTCGAAGATTTTTTCAGTAATATACAAAAAAAGAAATATTCACAGCGGGTCACTTGAATATATGTGCAAGTATCTCGTTAAACATGGAAGAAAATTCTGAGTAAAAATATGCAATCGTTACTCGCATTAACGAAACGGTTAACATTTTTTTAAAAAAAATTATTTGATTTTCATAAGAATTCAATTAAGAAAATAAAAATAGAATCACCTGGATATTTCATTGTATACTTTTAAATACCTTACATATTATAGCAAATTCAATAAGTGCAATTATATTACTAGTTTATTCTTACAATTCGCTAATAAAAATATTCTTATTTGTTATACCGATTTTACATATACAAATACTTAAGTCAATTCATCCATTTTCAATAACATTGATCTTAAAGTAGATTTTCGTTTACTTGAGAACAGTTACAAGCGACTTACAGCCGTTTTTACTTTCGACATGAAACAAAATAAAATAAAAACGTTTGTTTTATCAGTGACTAATAATTAATGTTAATAATTTGCGCAGATTATAAAATACAATCTCAGAAACACAACAAATACTATCGATATGTTAGAACAGCTTTTTTTTAAATAACCGAGCGACGTCAACATTATGAATAGACTTTTTTTGTAATCTTTTTGAAAGGAACAACAATTTAAAAAAAATGTTTAATTTATTAGAATTATTACAATTTTATTCCGGTATTCTATGAAAATATAAATATCAATAATCAAGTGATTTGTTGAATAAATCAAATACTCTCAATTATTAAAATATAAAAGAGATGTTTACACTTTTGTACATGAATTCAGAAAAGCATATGCACTTTATATATATATATATATATATATATATATATATATATATATATATATATATATATATATATATATATATATATATATATATATATATATATATATATATATATTCAAATTATTATATATATCGACGCATAAAATGCAATAAATGCTATATACTCGTAATAAGACAATCAGTGTGTGTATAAACCACCAATTATTTACCTTATTTCAATTATATTTAAAACATTATTAAAACAAACACCCCAACAATATATTAAAAAAATAATGACATTTTTTTAATTAACCGGAAAAGGTGCAAATTTATATCAACCAAATCCAATTAATTTATATTTGTTATTAGATCACAAATACGAGACAAAAATAATAACTTCACTATTCTAATTATGGTTTATACGTTATATATAATAAAAAAATAAATTAATATAGAACTACACTGGGATTTCATTTCAACGTTGCATTAATATTATTATTATATAATTATTATCGAATCCGCAATGTTAGATGAATATGCAAGTTTAATATGTCAATTGCATGTGTTTTAATAATCCGTTTATACACAAGTTGATTTCAAAAACTGAAATGAAATTATAAAAGGTTAATTAATACCACAATATACAAAATAGATGTAAATGTATATACGGAAAAGTATGTTTACAAATCTAAACATAAAATTCGAAACGTATGTACAGTTGTAAACATGAGGTTGAAGAAATGTCAACAGCAAAAGCTACCAATATGAGAAAGCAAGCTAATTATTATTCGAATTCTACACACAAATCACGTATCGATTTTAATTATTCGAATGTAATAAAAATGAATTCTTTTACGAAAAAGTTAAATTTCTTATTTATTTATTATTATTATACATATGTTGAAAATAAAATTTTAGAAATTTATTGAAAAATCGAAAACATTTTTTACAAAAAAATTAGTAATTAAAAAAGAAACTGAAACCATACTACTAGGTGGGTATATATTCTATTTGTCAAAAAGAACACTTATACATATACTATATATATATATATATATATATATATATATATATATATATATATATATATATATATATATATATAAATCATATACTATATAAATCATGTAAAATATTATGAATTTCAGTTTTTACTTAAATACTCGGAACTCAACTATAATGTCATAATTAATTAAAAAAAAAACACATAATCAACAAAGAATTCTAGAAAACAAGTTCAATATGTGTTAAAAGATTAAAAATAACAGGATCACACTCTGCGACAGAACTTGTACAGAGTTGTAAAGAACATGTTATTTACAGAAATATGAGTAAAAGAAACAGTTGTTCTAAACGTTGTGTCTGGGTGCGGTAAGGTGAGGCGTCGGTGGGCTCGATGCATGTCATTGTCCGTGAGGAAAGCCTCTGGCGACTGGTGTATTGCCAAGGCCATCATCGCAATTTTCTTATACTAGCAGAAAGTATTACTACATATGAGTTCCATGTCTGATTAAATCAACTACTCTACGACAGCTCCTGATTAAAATACACAGTAGTTGTTTTTGCTCTAGACAAGTATTTCTATTCTTTCACTAGTTTCAACCAATTTAAAGCTGAATAGGCAAGAACAGTACACACTGAAGTAAATGTCAAACTTTGATGGAGGACCAAATACGTTCTGTTATTAAATATCATAACAAACTGTTCTTATAGAATATTGCTTTAATAAATTTCTCTCTGACTATAACAAAAACCGAAGCACGATTATAAAAATATACACATATGCAATAGTTGTATACTACAAAATCATGACTTCTAATAAAATAATATAGAATTCTCCCTAGGCAGGTATTTGAATTAACATATAAATCAAAAAATAAATAAACTACACAAATTTGATTGAAAATCCGTAATGACTTTATTTCGAAGAAACTTTCATATATTGTACTACATTCTAACCTTATGTTCGTAAAACCGAAGAACAAAATATACTTGGTAAAGTCAATTAAACTTTCTGTAACACCGAACTTTATAACTACGATTTTTTTAAAAGCACACTAGGCGTATGTAAATAAGAACATTAATTTCATTTTATGAAATAACGTAATACTTTTTCTAAACTTAAACAGATAAATACAATTATATTATTAGATATGAAAATGACATCATTCATATCCGGAAGGTAGATAAAATATCAGTAATACGAGAATATACATGTACAAAACAATTACTTGATATATTTTTGTTATTAGGATAATGCGTTATGACGAAGAATGTTTTTTTTTATATTTTATTACCACAAAATTAATAGTATTGAATCATCTATTGTGCATTAATTTACTTTTTTTGTTCGTTAAATGTACGTCAGTATAAATTTGTATCTACAATGATGACATGACAAATTTATATACTTTTGTATGTATGCATATATATATATATATATATATATATATATATATATATATATATATTTTATGCGAATAGTTTCCTTTTAATTTTCATAAATTATTAAATTGATAAATAAGCGTAGCTCAAATAAATACAATTAAAAAAATAAGAAAATGTTAAAAGAAAGTAAAAACCAATATTTTTACTGCATACATTAATCTTTTGTTAAATATACCGTCAGCAAACAACTGCACTTTAGAACAGTCAAATGCGACAAGGCCAGGCAATAAAATTAATACAATGGAAACAAATGTGACAGGATTTAATGCAAGTTTAATATGTAAATTGTTTAATGTAAATTAGAAAGAATAAAATATTAATTAAACGACTGACTTATCAACTAAAAGAATTAATTTTATTAATCTAACAATAACATTTATTCAGTCAATGTTTCGATCAGAACGTCAATTCCGAAAAATGAGTTACTGGCAAAGATACAAAAAAAATATCTTAATTCGCGATAATGCAGTTAACATGCTACAATTTAATATAGACTGAGTGAAAATCTACTGTTATATAAAGAATAATTGTGTGATTTGAAACATTTCAATATGTTTAACTGCTGTCTAACAGAATAATAGTCATACTTTCCGAAGGCATAGCATACTTTTTATTGTGAAATTTTGATGAAGCACAAAGTAAAAATGTGTATATAAAGACATAACCTGAATTTAATAAATAAATCTCAAAAATAACAATAAGAAATGTTTGAAGAACTAAGTCTATATAATATCATACACGATCAATCCGAATATCGTGACGTCAAATGGCACTCTTATTTTCATTCTTTTATATTACTTTTCTTTTAGGTTATCTGTTACATCATATATTTTCATGTAATATATTTTCGTATTATTTTTTTTTAAAATAGGCATAAACACATTGAAAGTTAGATATAATTTGTTATTCCAATATTTATTTTGGATTAAAATATTTTTTTCAATAAAATTCACTCAACACCAACAAAAAATACATCAGCTATGTATATGCATATAAAAAATTGATATTAAAAATTCAGTTCGTTTAAAAAAACACAATACCAGATATACATATGACAACTTTATCGATAAACTAATAAATGAAAAGGTTACCTAACGGTGTTTTTACAAACTTCAAACACAATTACAATTTTGTATAAATACCACTTATCTCTTACGTCATATTGTTTACAATTCAGTAATTTACACGAACCGTTACTGAATTTAGCGCTGTTTTCGAAAAAATATGGCACGCCAGATGTGAATTTCACAATTACTCTTTTATGGCAGTGTATATTATAATAATACCTAATTAAATAATTTAAATCTTAGTTTACAAATATGTTTTATTGCCTTTTAATATATTGAACTCGTCCAACTATAGATTCGAATAATGATGTCTGTTTTAAACCATACATACGTACGTACGTATGTACATATATATATATATATATATATATATATATATATATATATATATATATATATATATATATATAAAGTACATGCCTACCCAAATGGGTTTATCAAGTCTAATGCGTAAAAGCATATAAATACTTTTGCTTTAAAACTCGAAACTGTATATTTAGTAACACGAGCATTGTTTCGGGCGCCCGGCAGATGATCGTTAGTTCCCTGAATTGTATGTATGCGTCACTTCTTCCCGGACACATTATCCCTCCAGCAAGCTTTACGTACCGAAAAGAACATGCACATGTGTAAAATTAAAAACAAAAAATCGATTTGTTTATTTCATAGCAAAAAAACAAGCTACTTTTATTGAAGATTTATATTATTCAACCATGGGTTATTTCGACTCTTATGTTAGAATTAATATATAAACAAATACAAATATAATAAACCTCCATGCTATAACCATAAACCGGGAAACCGTGTTTTGAAACAAATGTCAATAATAGTTATTTTTTCCTTTTTAATAAACATGCAAACAAATAAGAGGTACCTTAAGTCACATTTGGTTTCAAATATGATTTAGCACCTCAGAATTTAAACTTAAACACAGTTTTTTTTTAAATATATTTTACAAAACGCAATTTTAATTAACTATGTTATCTACCTGATGAGACAAATAGTACGAAATTCAATAAACTAGAATAAAAGCTATCATGTATATATATATATATATATATATATATTAGAACTGTTATAATTAGAACTGTTTCAAAATTAGCTCAAGATAGAAACATACATGCGTAAAAATTTAAAAAGTAATATTTACTTATTTACTACAATATTCTGACTTTTAGAGACATCCAGACTTTAATTCGTGTTTTTTTTTCAAAAATATCTGTTTTACTTCTAATTACACGTAGAAGTTATAAATAATACCCACACTCGTAGTTTTCTCTGCCCCAGTTTATGAACGTTTATTTAAACATAAATTTGAAGAGGGACGCACAAAACAAACAAAATTCTAAATAATAATAAAAAAAAAACAATGCTCGATATACAAAACTGCGACGTATTACGACAAATAAAACAATACATAAAAGAGTCAATAAATTAATTTGAACCGTGTATAATCATAATTTAATTTATTTCATCAATTCAGGTTTAGCTTGACGCTTGAAGCTTGACACTTCAAATGACAATGGATGCAGCATACGACATAAACGCCTGTATGTGTCTACCCATCAAACGAGCTTGTGCTGTCAAAAACTTGCTAAATAAAACCGCAGTGTTTATCGGCCAATCGTACGTTGGCGTCATTGTGACGACGAAACGGTATGATACGCGATGTGCGGTTCTTTTTCAGTACTCAGGTCACGACTACAGCCAACCGCTTCAAACAGCTGTGTGATCTGGAGTCGAAGAAGAATAATGTTCGTCCATTAAAGTAGTTTGAAACTCTATACGGATTTAAACCATAGGAATACAGAATTAGGATATGTATTTCATTCAGACCTCAAAAACGACAATAATGGCATGGTAAAATTGTTATTGTTGACAATTTCACTAAGACTGTACATACACGCAGATAAATAAATATATATATATATATATATATATATATACATATATATATATATATATATATATATATATATATATATATATATATATATATATATAATGAACACATGCAGTGCAAATCCATGAAAGTAGAAAAAACAAATAAGTTTTTATGTAATGGCATAACGACTCGAAATTACAATACAAAAAGATCACAAAACATATTTTACAGTTCATACGGAGTAAAAAATTATCAAATTATAAAAAAGATTAATTATTTACGAATATACTTAAATAATTTCTGATTCCTTGATTAGCGTTAAGTCTATTTAAATAGAGTGAAAAATAATAAATATAAAAAACAAATTCTTGAAATATGAAAATTGAAAACGTGTTATCATATTTCTCATTTTTCGCTTTCATACGCGTGATTTTTAAAAGTAGATTCAAACAGCGACATAAAATGATATAAACACGATGCAGCACAACTTTCTGTAAAACAAATACTGACTTCTACACATCTAAACAGTCTCTAAACTATAGTCTAATTACAACTGACTATCTTCAATTTGATAAAGACTATATATATATATATATATATATATATATATATATATATATATATATAATGTGTGTATGTTACATCTACTAAAACCAACTGATTACCAAGGATGGATCGTTCTTTGTGAAAATTAATAGACAAACAAATGGAATGGGTTTCATTTGGATAATTTTTTTAAATATTTAAATAGATTGTTTCACTTTATTTACAAACATAAAATCATTTGTTCAATGTATTCTATATTTTTACTCCATGTGACAAAAATTCACTGACTTCATACATAAGTGAGAGTCATAAATAATAAGGAAGATACATATACGGGCTAATAAAACTAGAAAGAAGATAATCGGAAAAATACGAAAGAATATCAAAAATATCCAAAATAAACAATATATATCGTGAGAATAATAGAAAATGCATCATAAATGTATTGCAAAAGTAGAAGCTGTATCATTTAAACTAGAAGAAAACCGAAAACTTGGTTGAATGATTCGTCAAAAAAATATATAAGCATGCATGATGCAAATACAAAAACGCGCATGGGTGTTTGTTTATAAGTAATATATGTGTATGTATGTATGTGTGTGTATATATATATATATATATAAACATCCGGTTAACTATTTAATTATAATTTAATATAAATAAAATGAAACTTAACTCAGTATGCAATTAGATCTCATCAATAAAACAAAATTAAAATTCATAAATTTACATCATTAATATACACCTGAAATTACGTTTAAAATTTAATCAGTGCAACAGCTCTTACATTTGCGTGTTAAGATATATTTACATGTTTTTCAATCGAATGAATAAACATTTCATGAACGTTAAATCGATCAAGCGTATAGATCCTAACACAGCTTAGCGGTAACATGCAACTACTGTGAAGGAACAAAGTTCAATTCCAAAGTTCGTATTTCAGTCAAACACAGAAAAGACGAGTCAAATAAAAATTATAACGAACTGACTAACTATTAAATAAAAATGTAATCGGACAGAGTTCCGAAAACGCACACGTTACTTCACAGCAGTACGGCATTAATATGCGAGAATTAACTATGCACTTGAACATCTCACAATGTGACAGTTCAGCGCGTGAACCGCGACGAATGAACGAGCCGTTAATAACAACACTTGGCAACACTGTATTGATTCATGTTTATACTCGCTGCTTGCCACCTTCGCCAGTAATATCAGTCCGGCGGGAATCTCTGTCTAGCTTAGAATACAATGGCCAATGTTATATGTGTATGTCAAATGTACGAACATGGAACGTTGTTCTTTCAATGCCATCATGATAAAGTATTCTCTCGAAGAAAACGAATCAGAGACTAATTAAATTCATTTACAGCTCGTAATTTTTTTTTAAATGACTCACATCCACAAAATATTAATTGTATTGTATCTGTTTCAGTTCTTAGAATACTGAACATTCCGCATGTTGATAACACAAAAACATTCTACATTTTTTACATTCAAGTTATATCATACATTTACGTTTTAATGAACAATATGATTCACCGTATTATTATTTTTCACTTGTATGATTAAATTGAATAGTAACAAAAATGAAATTGATTTTTAAATGACGGTCAAGTGCGTTGCTTTTAAAAGTAACTAGCAAACTAAAACATGTCTTCTTTGTAAACACGCACAACAAAAAGATAAGACCACCAATAAAAGAATCACAAGTTCAACAACTATTCACATCTGCCTGTATTATGAAACAATAATAACAGTTAAAGTACATATCAATATAAACATAAAACCATAAACCTAGCACAATTAAATGTTTTTGCTTGTTTGTACAGAAATTTATGATTTTGAACCGACATAATGATGAAATTGCCAAATTATGTTCGATCAAATCTTCGTAAAATACAAACAAATAACAATTTTTCACTGTTGGACTATTTATATATTTTTTATATCGTTCAAAACATTAAAATATATAAAAACATTATGGTACAAAAAAACCTTTTGTCCTAAAACATTAAAATTTATAATAAATGGGGTTCTACAATATAGTACTACGCCTATATTCCACTTTCACAAATGTCACTCGCTCAACAAACAGTACAAAAATTTTAACGGTTCTTTGATACCTATGAATGACCATTTCGATGGTCATGCCATCATCTTATCCTCCTCTGCAGTTTAAGAATGAATCTCTCCAAAAATGTGTTTTAGAATAACCAAAAATACAGACAAATATAACCGTTATAAACACTTAATATTGTGCGTATTACTTCAAGCGACTCTAAACGTTCTTAAAATATAAAATTTAATTAAATACGAAATTAAATTAATGTACTACAATAACAATCAATGATTTTTTTAAAGCTTTAACAAAAAAAAAAAAAATAGAACCGAATTTTTATCATTTTATTACCGTGTTGGTGTAGTCGAAATATTAATTTTATTACGAAATCCTGTAAATTTGTTATAAATGCTATTTTTATACATTAATGGTAAATATCGCATATATAATTATAGTGACTTCCTTTGAACTCATCACTTTCCGTGATTATTTCTTTTAAATCTTTAGATCAAATTTGAAGTTTCGATTTACGTACTTTTCGAATTTCATCAAAAATATGTTGAACTCTTTTTCGAAACTTACTCGAAAAAAATGAAAATTAAAACTGGGTGCGAAAAATTAACTCAACGGTTTGTTCAAGAATTCAAAAAAAAAACAGCACATATAATTACAAAATAAAAAAGACAAGCCCAATATGTATACTGCATAAATAATATTTAAAAGTTACAAAGAAAATTTTAGAGACTACGATATTAAAGAGAAACTCTAATTTTCAATTAGTTTCGCTTCAAATATATTTTCATTTCTATATTTTTCAATTTGTTATTTATTAAAAGCCACTGATTTAATCATTATGTTCGTCAATTTAGAATAGTTATAAATTCAAAAACAACACATCAAAATATATGAATACTTTTAAAGACGTGTAGTTTATGGATAACAAGAATATTTTTCCTTCGTTACGGTAGGTTGCCTTTATTAAAAAATATATGAACACATCTTTTTCTCCGGAAGTGTATAACATTTTTATTTAAGATATACACATGGAAAACAACCACTTAACATTTCGTAAATGTCCACAAATCATTTATTCAATACGTGCTAAGTATATAAATATTAAAATTGTTGAAAAAAACTGACATTTTTTATTCGTGATTGAATAATAACTTGTAGCCACGTTCGTAGTTAAATAAAGAATTTAACTGAACACGTTGGTTTTCCTATTATAAATATGAAGTTTTAATTAGCTGCAAATTCGTACAAACGCTGATTCTCATTTTTATAGTATGTTTTAATAATATTAGTATACATAAAAGAATTATTATTTATCAATAAACAGACAAATCCAAGTCTGTTACCCACAATCATAAATTACAGTGAACACTATTCTTAGTCTTCACATCACTCAACCATCCCAACTGGTGTTTGTTTCAATTGCGAAAGTCAGCCAAAACTGGGCTACTAATTAATATATGACAATTAGTATTAAAAAGATAAATAAATATTCTTTACTAAATTCGTGAACAGTTTCTAATGAAGTTATATTTCAAAATTAAAAACTGAACATCAACTATTAAATAGGATAGGTCTAAAATAAAACTTCTATAAAAAAGTGATCTAACCTAAAAAAAAGTCTTCAAATACTATTACACTTCTTTCTGATTAAATATAGAGAACTTCACTACATTCCTGTAAAGCATAAAGTAAATATACCATACTTTCTTTTACAACGGTATTTAAAATTAGGGAAACAAACGCATGGAAAACATAAAAGATAAACTTACTGTGAAAACAAGATGATATTTTCGCAAACAATTCCTACTCAATAAAAGTATTACAAGAGAAGTTTATTCAACACAATTAGAACTTTTGAAAGATTTCTTAATAAAAGGACAGCTGGCTTTAATGAACAGAGTCTGTGATTTCGCAACATCGTAATGCAAGATGATCCTATTGCAATTTCATTTCTCTCCGACATTATCTCGTATATTTATTTCTTAATATAAATATTTTGGATTTTTTTTAAAAAAAAGCATTTAAGAAACATTTTTGTGAATATACTTTTTAGAATAATATGTTTTTCTATATGAAAATGTCATCTAACTCAAAAGACAATCATATACAGGGATATTAACTATTCAAAGCTATAACTAGAAGATAATGATTTTGAAATGACATGAAATTAAAACAAGATTTATTTAGGTAAAATGCCTAACGATCTTACAAAATTTTCTAATTTTATGAATTTCCTGAATTTAAATAATCAAGAACCTATTTTTTATATGATTAAGAAAATAATTATTTGTATTATTTATATATATATATATATATATATATATATATATATATATATATAAGCACACATAAATTAGTTGTAATTTAAAACCATTTTAATAACGTTCAATTAGAAAATTGATTTATATATGACCAGACACGAGAAAGGTGTAAATGATGAATAGAACTAAACTCTCGGTTTCCAAGTAGTGCAACAAAACAATTACCTAATGGCACAATGTAATCACAGAACATCATTTAATATAAGAGCATTAAGAACATATACGTAGAAGTGTTTTGCCATTCAACGTGTGTCTTGCAGCACAAAGGAATAATTTAGATAATTTATGTATACTTGATCATATTTTACTCTCAAGTATATATGAACAATAAAGTAATTTTTACTTCTCTGCTATATTTATGTAGTATAGAATATCTGTATTAATTTTGATAAAATTGGAACATTGTAAACTGAACCAATTAAAAAAAATCAATGCACATTTACAACTAACTAAAAGGCAATTGCTTATTCAATAGTTCAAATGAATAAATACTATTTTCAAACATTACCTAAAAATGAAAAAACAAATATATCAAACAAATAAAAACATTATTATTACTGGCAACAGATTTGATTCTCACATGTGGTCAGACTTTATCATAAGTAACTTCGAGCGCAACGAAGTATATCCCGTACAACAAAATCCTTTTCTAAAAAAAAAAACAAATTATAATAACGACAACGATCATAAAGGGATACACTGCGATACAATGTGAATAAGAAATACCAAAATGACAAAAATTATATATTAATGGTAGAACTTAACAAAAATGTATAGATTAACTAATACTGTATCTTAAAAAGAGAACACACGCGTCGAGTTTGAACACCTTTACAGCTATTCAATATTCATCAAACATGCACGCACACATACATAGTTTTATTTATATACATATATATGTATATGTATATGTATATATATATATATATATATGTAGTGTTATGTACGTGTGTAAACATACAATACAGATTAAGTAATAAAAAAAATAGGGGAATTGACTGCTGCTGTAGTTGCTATTACTAAAAGAAAAGTACTACAAAGGAAAACGTTCGATGAATCATCCAACCCTTTGTGTCTGCAGTAGTGTACTTTGTTTACCCTCCATTACTGTACCATTGGTATAAAGGTTATTTATAAGATACTGCATATCTCGTTAAAAAAATCAATAAAATTACATACCTAACAACACATAAAATCTTATTTCACAAAAATAAAACTATATTCACCTTTAAAAGTGTGTTATTTTTTTCTGGCAACGACACGATTGCAGATTTGTCAAGCGCAGATTTCTCATTTGTCAGTATATATATATATATATATATATATATATATATATATATATATATATATATATATATATATATATATATATATATATATATAT
Source organism: Acanthacorydalis orientalis (assembly GCA_034766995.1). Lineage (NCBI taxonomy): Eukaryota > Metazoa > Arthropoda > Insecta > Megaloptera > Corydalidae > Acanthacorydalis > Acanthacorydalis orientalis. The sequence continues at coordinate 28,995,142 of CM068319.1, forward strand.
ATGATTTTTTTGTTTTAGTTACATATTTCAACAACTGTTCTCGAAATCCTAATGTTACAAATATAATAAATTTTAGTCTCCCTTGTGTATCATTTTTTTCATTTGCAATGTACAGTATGTCAACTTTATATACGATTCACACATATCTTTATCAAAAATAATTTTAATATTTTATCATAAACAAAATATTTCAACATTTAGGTGGATAAATATTCATGCAGTTATAAATATTCTGTTAATAGATATTGTTCTGGTGCTCTTTTTTCGTCGTCCCACTCGCAACCTACTTAAATTTATTTTTTACTTTATTCGAAGATTCTTATGTTTCCGTCCTCCTCTCTTCTCAATTATCGAATCTAATTCGAAATCACTCAAGCATTTGCTTCTCTGAATAATAGTCAATTAAAACAATCAATTTTCGATAAAAGAATCTGATGATCATCTTCATTGTACACGTTCTTTAAAATTTTTGAAGTTGTTTGTTCGATTAAACTGTCTAAAATATTTTATTTTAAATAATTACAAACAAAAAAATCAGATAAGTATCATAAACGACACCGCTGTTATATACCAAAGTCAATAACATAAATTCAAGTTCATTTTTTAAACTTTCGTATCACATACTCTCAGCAGTATTAGAAAATACATGAAGTAGTCAGTGAATGAAACCAATAAACAAGAGATATATGCATGAGAGTCTTTCTTGCCGGTCTATCAGACCGGCAAACGCTGTTAAAGGTTAACTGAATACATAGAAATAAAGTGATAATAAAAAAAAGAAATATAGATCGAAACAATCTAAAAATTCTACGAGCAATCTATGCAAAAAAATATTTTTTTAATTATTTTCATTATAAACTTTATTATCTTTTTTTGATTACAGCTTAAGCAACTGAACAAGAAAAATAATCACTATATATATATAAGCAAATTTATTTACTTTATACAAGATATTTTAGAAGAATTTAAGTGAAGTAAGACTAATTACAATACACAAAACAAAAAATAAAAACTGAATATAAAAGAAATCGAATAAATATTATTTAAAGGTAAATAAATGGAATGAGACATTTTCAATCATAAAAATCAGACCCTGCTCGGACGAATGAAATTGATTTATATGGAAAACATTTACAAAAAAATGTTTTCCTTGACACTAAACAATTTAAACAATGGGAATTAAAGTTACGTAATCGTTAAAAATAACCAAATCAGTAGGAGAAATTGCGAGTGAAATGCTTACTGAAAGCAATATTTACGTTTCCAAATTTGACAATTACCACATTGGCTGTAATTATAAGAATACACATTGCTTGCTCTAAGACCTTAACAGAATAATATGCGAAAGATATTAGTACAACAGAGAGAAAATATCACGGATAGAACAGGTTTCAATGTTAACGCGTGCCATTGAACTCAGTAATCTATTATATAGTATCGAGTGAATTGCTGCTACACCAGCTGTTGAGAGCATTTGAATAATTACGAGAGTGAAACAGCATTACACAAACATGGTAATTTATAAGAATATTTCGACATAATTTCGTAGCAGAATTATTTAATGGAGTATTTCGACATAAGCCATAGAGACTCGCACTTTGCCTATTTTTTTTATAATGACCTTCGCGGTCTCAACCAAACGTACGTACGAAGTACAAGTCAAAATTTAGATGCCAGAAGCATGAAACAAAAACACCTTGTAAGAATATCCACTCTGCACCCAAATCAAGACGAATATGTCAAAAACAATTTGTAGTGCTATTGTCGAATTTAAAAAAAGTCAAAAAAGTGACATCTCAGTCAACTTTTTTTAATATGTTTTATAATGTAATTAAGTACTGTCAGGTAATTACAACTAAATTTATTCCCTTATTGCGATAATTACACATAGTAGAAGATAATTGTGAAATTAAATTATCACATCAAGTACAAAACACTTCTTAAATACTGACATTAAATATTAACATATTCAGGGCTTAATCAAAATTCATACAGTATGCCAACCATATTATTGCTTTCCATTACATTAAATAACTTTGAACACATAACTAATAACAATTGTACTGAGGACAAATAATTTAAAAACCGTTGAACTGCTCGATATTCGAATTTATATATATATATATATATATATATATATATATATATATATATACAATACTCAGATTATAAAAAAATAAATTATTTTAGGAAGATTACTACAGCAAAATTTATATTTAATCATATTCAATTCATGCTTAAAGTGAAAAATCAATACAAAATTAAATGTGTGGAATTATTATTTAATAAAATCAATATAGTTGTATTAAATTGTATTTTCAAATATAAAAGTTTTACTTTCTAAAACTCTGGACTAAAATATATTCAAAACGCAACACTTTAGTCGGATATACTCAATGATATTTAATTCAAATAATATATACACAAGTTTTTTTTACTTATATAGAATATAACATATCCTGTCAGAAAGTCAATAATGACATTCATAATGTATTACACACATTAATTTTTCTGTATTTCTTACAAACTTACAAGGCATACATACATATATAAATAACGACTATCGTCGTTAAACAAATGAATTAGGTCTTCAAAATTATTCATAAAATGAGGATTAGTTAAACGAGATATGTTTCACATAGAAAATGTATTATTAAATGATACGGGAATAAACTTACCATTACTACGTTATGATTTATTTTTTTGTACATAATACATTTTTAAAAAAAAAACCATGTAGTTAGTTTTTAATTCTTTTACTTTTCAAAATATTTTTTTCAGTAACAATAATTATCAAACGTATCACTTGAATAATTCTGTTGCGTTATACTATATCGGCATCATTATTTTTGAACACTCGTATCACAACTTTTCACACTCTAAATCTTAAATTATGGATATTTTCATATCGGCAAATAACTCTTCAAACATACAAAGGAATGTATACCATACAGAAGGTGAACTCTACATTGGTTTACGTTAAATTAAAACAAAATACAACAGATTTGCGATCTGAAATATAAAATTGGATAAAAAAAATACGAAATCGTTTGATCGAGATGCTACTTAAGATTCTCTAAGCAAAGATAGTTCGTACTTATTTGCGCTCTCTCTCTCTCTCTCTCTCTATCTATATATATATATATATATATATATATATATATATATATATATATATATATAAACTGTATACTTAATTGTAAGAAAATACAAACTTCTTTCATAACTCATTTGATTTAAATCTCAAATATAATTATAAAAAAAATACAAACAGTTCTTACTTTGTCCAACTCAAAATATTTCACTACAAACCCGCCTCCTAAATATTAAACATAACGTTACCAGCCTAATAAAAAATATGTTTACAAAACTACAAATCAATCAAATTATTCATTTCAGATACTTTGAAATAAGTGTAAATGTATACATAATTTTTTGAATAAGTATACTGGAAATATCTAAGTAAAAATATATATATATACTGTTTTTTTTAGTATTTATAAAAACAAACTCATTTAGAACGAATGCGAAAGCAAAAGTTATTTTTTTATTTAATAAATGTATAATACACATTATCAAAATAAATTAATTAAATTGTAACGAATCCATGTTACTAATACCAACATATCGATGCTGAGCAAAATACAAAAAAATTTTTGAAGCATGAACAAACAACACGGAAAAATAAGCAATTAAATTTAAAAAAAGCATTACCATAACGGATGCTCCAACCCGTCACAGTAAAAGCATAAAATGGATAAAAATTGATGTTTTAATACTTCCATAAATTGTCATTGTTTTAAAATTAAGTCATTATGTTCTTTCGTAGCATTAAACCAAACACAAAAATATTTTTTGGCGAAAAAAACAGCGTCACATTGAATTAAAATTTATTTTTTACGTTCGGTTTATGGCGTTTAATTGAATTCTATAAAATTTTATATAAGAGAGCAATATGTATTGGTTAATTATAATTTATATACTAATTAATTTAATGAGTTGTTAAAAACTACAATTTAGATAAATACAAGTATAAATGTATTACGGCTAATAAAAAATTGAAAAGCATTAAAAAAGTAAACACAGAGGAGTAAGTACTTGATGCGTTATTTCTTTACATTCCACAAATATGTATATAAAATGATTTAAAAAGTGTTTTAACAATTGTGAAGTAATCATTCTTCAAGTTATTTTTATGGATACTTAAAGTATATTGAGAGTCTTTAAGTGTTAAACTTTTAAAACCGGTAAATGATTTTTAAAATGTATATATAATTAGACCACGAAATTTACATACTTAATTGAAAACCGTTCAATTCTTAGAAAAAGAAACTCGACAATTTTTGAAATGATTACATGGTCAGAAAAAGAAATTTGGAATATGGATCCATGAATATGTAAGAAAATCCTGCCATAAATTTATTTCTGAAAATATGTTAAATAATCAAACGATAAAAAAATCAACACTGAATATGAAAGATGTCTATATTTGGATACATTCCGCCTTAATTTAACTAACTTCACACTCCATTGAACACTCCATTTGAAAAGATTGCTGCTTTTTTTACTTATCTTTTAATTATTCTAATATACACTTCAAAATGTCTTCAAGTATAGTAAAATCTCAACTCTTCTCTCAGAAAACACTACGTACTTCAATAGTAAAAGATATAATTTTCATTAATATGTTATTTAAATGTATTCAATTTACTATTTTTCCCAAAATTTCCTACTAACTGAATATTAGAATTAACAGATATTAAAACGCATTATAAGAATATATTACAGGACTATTTGAATTTCGAGAAACAAAGCGTTTTATAAAAACATTTAATATATAAATATATATGAGGTAGGTATTATCAATGTAATTACTTCTTACACAACGTAGTTCCTACACCTGAAATCATATTATTGATATATATATATATATATATATATATATATATATATATATATATATATATATATATATATCGGGATTTTGCATGATTCACACTTCCTTAAAATATAGCATTTTACTGCTGCTTGTAGACATTACTCCATTTTTATCATTTTTTTTAATAATACTAATTTTATGATAAAAACACGCTTGATAAGAATGCTATTACTTAATAAATAAATAAATTTAACAACTGTTTATAAAAATAGAATGAAATCTAACACTGTATATTGATTTTAACTGAAATTTATGAACTTATTTATATTCTGTATTCCTAATTGTAACATATCCCAATATATTTTCTTAACGAACAATACATAAATTAATAAAGTAATTTATGCTTGTATTTATTTTGTTAATTAGAATAAAACAAACCCCTTATCAGCCACGCTTATGAAATTTAATAAAAGCGTTCGTTTAACTGCCAAATTCTGATATAAAATTCCATTAATAATATATTTAACACACGAAATGCATAACCTTCGTAAATATAGTTCAGTGAAAATTCTCTTAACGAACTACTAAAGATCTATTTATTCTGTAATTGCTATTTTAATGCTACATAATAAATACAAACTAGTGTGTCGCTCCCAATTTCCAGTTTTAACCTTGTATTTATAACGTTACAACACGATTATAGTATTCTTGGAAGTGGATCTAACAGAATTGGTCAATTTCTTTTAAACGTGTGTAAATATAATGAAATTAACGACATATAAAATGATATTAAATATGCAACTGTGCGAAAAAACATACACAATTAAATGTGCTATTTATCTTAATTATTAACATCTATTTCGATCTTTATCATTTATACTTGATTTAACAATAACAGGATATATTTATATTAATATTTTTTTTTATATATAATAAAACAATTCAAACAAATTAGCACACTATTACATATTCGTAATTGTGCGCATTTTTTCTGACTTGCTGACTGTATTTAAGCGTTACAAAAAAGGTATTATTGAATCATGGCCAATCTTTATTTTACCATTATCAAACTTGTATTTATTTTACATTTGTATATTTTTAAAGGATATACACATTTTCGGAAAAAAATTGTCAAAAAGAATATATAAATGATAGAACTGATTGATAAAATATATTTTTTATTATTAAAAACGCGAAAAAATGGGGAAAAATTGCTCCTTAAACTTTTATATCTAAAAAAAGTTTGAATTTGAAGTACGGTGCTCTGAATACAATAACACATATTGCTGTATTATCTTAAGACATCCAACTGGTAAGTATCTTACACATATAAAGACATGAAAATTGAAACAAGTGGAACTTGTACAAATAACCATAAATTATTATACAATTAAAACATAATTTAATAAATTATCTCGTTTTTATAAAAGTTACAAATTTTTACACATACGAAAATACGATTTATATTAGATGCAAAAAATAATTCGATACCTTTAAATTAAATCAATCATAACTGTTTTAAATTAAAAGATGTTCTCGTCGTTTTTGCAATTTTGTGTGCTAACTATATATTTAGGCTAAGCAATTGGCACAACCTCACTAAACAATTGTAAATACGATGGCGTTCGAAAAGTAGCACATTAAGCATTAGTAGCACATTTCTTCATTCGAGTTCAAAAAAATACATATACTATTTGTTCAGCTTTCTGGGAACGAGTGAAGCAAAAAATATTTACGGAATGGAATTCCACATTCCACAAACATTCATTTTCTATGAAAAAAAAGGCACCGAATTAATCCGTCCAACTATATTTGTATAACTAATTTTTTTCAATATTTCATTGTAATTGTATTGACACGTACACATTATAAAAATATCTTAACAAAATGTAATACAAATTAACTTAACTGTTATTTATAATTACGCATTCCCTTCAATATTGTTAATCTCAAAACTGTATTCGAATCTATATTTTCATCATATTAAGATTAAAAGACCAGCTTACAGACTAATGCTTTTATGTTTTCTTTTGCAAAAAAGTTTTCAGAAGCTTTCAATTACATTAAAAAAAACATATGGTTTTTTTAAAAATGAAAAATACATACACATATCAACAAAATATAACGAACAAAAAACACATTAACAATTTACTAAACAAATTGACTATCTAAAAAACGAAATCATTTCCATTTTACCCAACAAATTTCGAGTAATTGTAAATCGATACCAACATAATCATATAATTTATATTAAACTGACGATATCCGATACAAATAAAAAATTCATTAAACTGTTAGTTGCTATTTAATAGAATAAAAGAGTGTACATGAATATTTTTTACATATAAGCACACATATTTATATATATATATATATATATATATATATATATATATATATATATATATATATATATATATATATATATACATGTGTGTGTATGCATACATTGACTCCGTTTGTACAAATACTCATCCAATAACTACTTTATTAATAATCACTTCATAAAAAATAAAAAGGTACATAATTAACATGATTAATTGGCAAATTATTATACATCACACGTCAATAAAAATGGATCGTATGAAGTCACGATAATTTATAAATAAAAAAAATATACATAACTGACATTAGTCTAGTTATTTTGAACTACAATTACTGCTAATTCATAATACTTCGATTTCAATTTTTAAATAATTATAATTTGATATTTTCAACACAAAAAAAAATTGGAAAAATAAAACAAACATGCCAAAAAAAGAAAAATAAAAAAAATTTTTGAAAAAAAAAATACAATTTATTAGCAAAACAATCATTTTTTAATTTTCATTTGCATAAAATAATAAATTTCTAGACTAACAATAAGTACACTCTTATATTTTCAACATTATTTTAAAACATTAGATATTATTTAAAAGAATTATTCAATTAGCGAGGAATGCGCTTATGCGTAATATAATTCAGAATCTAAAAATCCCGTTAATCTCCCACCCTCTGGAACGATCTCTTGATTGTTAAACAAATGATTAAATATTGAAACTTTTTGGAACGTACATTAAACCTAAAGAGCACGTTACTAATTATTTCTTTTCTCGGTCATTAAAGCACAAATTCGACGTATAAACAGAAAAAGTACTGTGTATTTTACCACCACCAACGACCCCCAAACGCCAGATTTCGTATAATAAACAACGCAATAGAAATATGTAGACTCTGAGGAGGTATCACTCATATTGCCCTATCCGACAACATCGCAGTCCCTACAGACAAACAATTCTATCCATTATATCGCAGTCACGGCACATAGCAACACGATGCTTTATCTACATCGGGCACGCTGTATTACAGCGACCGCTCTATACAGTATGTGCGCTTAATAATGCACCATCCCCATGAACATACACACCTAAACATCATGGCTGCTGTATACCTGTCTGAATCATGAAACAAAGCCAAATAAGTAAAATACACATATTAAGCACACACGTTTATAAACAACGAACCTGTTGCTTGAATCATTTTATTGGACGTGATAAAACGACTAATTAATATGTTACTTATAGAAGTTTTTGGAATGTTTCGATTCCAATAATACACGGTTAAGGAAAGTGAGACGAAAACACTATCAACAGGACGTAAAACTAATTTACTAATTACTCAGAAAACAACAATAAATTCGTACAGCAGCATTCGAAGCAGATATACTTTTAATACAATGAAATACTAGTGTTTTTATTTACCATATCTGGCCCCATATCTTTCATATTACGTCCAGGAAAAACAAATTCATTGAGCGGTTTCATGAACATAAACTCTTCCACAATTTTTCAGCACTTTAATAAAACTTGTAACAAATATAAACACACTGTACAAACACACACTTTCTGACGATTCTATAAACGATATTTATATACAAATAATTACAAGACAAGGACAACACATGCACGATGTAAATAGTAAACAACTGTACTATATACACAAATAGCACAAGGGTGAATTATATACACAAGACACGCATTACAATCCGTTGTAAATATAATGTTGAACAGTTGTTAAACCATTTCTTTGATAAATACATCAAACTTTTCAATATAGTTTCATAAATTATTTGTAAATGAACATCAAACCGCTCACTCCACCGCAATTGCCGTGTTTCGACTGGTCTGGTAGGCCGGCTGGAACGATGGAAGAGCGACGCGCAACAAACAAAGGAGGCTGTGGGCGCCGCGCGCAAGCGCATTCGAACACTGCCTTGTTACGTCGAGCACAAAGATGACGGCTATAGCGGCGCCAAAACCAGTTACTTGTTTAGCAGCACTCGTTTGTTGTTGTTGGTTGTAGTTTAAAAGCGATGAACTCTACTGCTCACGAAACAGCGCATCGCAGTCACCAATAAACTTATAATATGCACTTATCGTACTGAATTCAAGCAGACATATGTCAGTAAGTTTGACTATCCCTCCTGTTTTTCAGGACGTTATTTTCAAACAAGTTCTAGACAGTTTCTTGACGCAAAGAAACAATTACGTCAAACATTGAACGATCTGTATTAAACATATTCGATAAAGAATGAAATGTCAAACTCAAGATCGAGCTTTTAGGCCAGAAAAAAGTAATGTAATCTAAGACACAGGACAACAATTAAACTTATTCTATCTTGAATATACATGTCAGTATAACTTATAGCTTCAATAAAGTGCCGGATTTCTTACAGGTCTTTATCTAATTTATTTTATTAAACCAAAAAGAATACACAATATTTCCTCAGTTTCCACTAAATTAAATATTTATAATTTTAATAATCACCGAAATAAAGTTCATTAATAAAACCCCAGTTTTAGTGTCGACTCAATTGCACATTTATTCTTAATTTACATGATACAAATGGGTCTCTCAATATATCACTTCCACTTTATATCTGATTATCTTGTTCTGAATATTAAGTCTTCGTAGAATCAATACTTTGCGTTGATTATAATTTCAACACATATCTGTTGTTAACAAAGAAGTATAAAATCGTGACTTTTATGGCTTACCTTATCGAAAGCAGGTCGACTTTCGGTTAATAAAAACATCTTTAAACGACATACAGTATGACGCAAACTACGTAACATTTTTAAAGCTGCTAAAATATTGAATGCATATATTTTTAATGTATGAAATAATTATTGTGTGTAGAGTTAATAACCGAAAATTCCAAATTAATGAAAATTTACTTAAATCTTTGGCTACATTTACACCATAAATATCATACTCAATATTTTAACAAACAAATATTTTTTTATAGATAAATGACAATATTTTAAAAAAGCAAAACAACGAGATATAAAATATCATGAAGTAAAATACCGACTTTTTTCATAAAAACATAATCGTAGTACGGTATGCAAACGTAAGTAAATTTTTTCAAATGTAGTACATATTCATTTGTGTAGAAAAAATATGGATTCGCTTATTTTTTTATGAATGTTTCTGATTAACATTAAAAAACAGTATTTAATTTTTCCTACACAAAATTTTTACACTCAATGTATAGTAACTACAATCAAAAGTTGTGGTAATCTTCATCCTTTTGTATCATTTGACATTGTCTTTCAGCACTAGTTTTGGCATATATGACATATTCTGGTAGAAATGTTACGTTAACTAAAATGTACGTAAAGATAACCCAGCGACGAAACTAATAGTAAAAGACAAACTCAAATGATCAAAAAGGACGAAGAACGGTAAGACAACGCATCAATATGATTAGAAGGATAAAATCAAACAAGTATATTTGAAAATTAAAAAATAAAAATTGTTGCTATTCGAAATGAATAATTCTTTTTTACCAACACAAACATTTGCTTTAACAAAACAATAACAAACTTTAAATTTTCTTAAACATTCAAAATAAGAATGCTTATGCACTTCAAACTCCCTTTATAATATTGTAAAAAAATGGCGAAAACAACAAAAACACGAATATCGTTACACACTAATCAATTCATACCTTAACATTAGTTTAACATTCTGTAACTTATTTAGCAATTATTTTTTCTTGAATATGTTAAAAAAAATATAACAAACTTGTTTTAAATTGTTTAATCCAAGAGTATAACTAGTTTGCATTATAATTAACAATAACGACTAATTAATTACTATTTACGTTTTAAAATTTATTTCTGAGAATTATATGTATACACATGTATGAATCTATGTACTTGTATGTATGTGTATGCATACATACATACATATATATATATATATATATATATATATATATATATATATATATATGTATACATATATATAAATTTCGGTCTACACTCATTAATTAAAGGAATGAAAACTGTATCAATCATGGATAAAATGTTTTACACACTCGTGAAGAAAAATATTACATTCCACCTAACATGGTCAGATCGGCCCTCGGGCAATTTTATTAGTCGTAATTTC